>BMAO01002697.1:0-35314 GCA_019973975.1 Trichonephila clavata
AACTATTAGAAATAAGCATTAAACTAGCGTTTGATACTTCTCAAGGAAGGAACGTTGCGTTCTTACAAGCGTAATGTAATCCTCCTACAGATAAAAAGGAACCACCTCACTTAATGCAGGATATTTTCTCCCGTAGTCCTGGTGTAAGAATTAAGAATAAAACAAAGCAGAGAGACCATTTCACATTTGGACTTTTTCCAAACGGGCCATTGGCTGATTTGGAGCAAAAGGTGATAAAATATACCGTTTGCGTGGCGGAAACTCCTATTTTGCGAAAAAGGGTATGTTACTGAACAATTATTTAACCAAAGGAAAGGAACCCTCTTCAGCACACCTCTTCAAACCTTAGCAAAAAAGGCACCGCCGCTGCATTGACGTGATTTGAACACGCCACCTTCTGATCTGGAGTCAGACGCGCTACCGCTGCGTCACCGAGCCACGTTAACTACACTCATTTCTGAATATTATAAAGACATGACGAAGAATGAGGTTTGAAAAGTGTACAGTAACTTATCATTACTGTAGAATTTGATAACTAATATATCTTCATCATGATGCACGGAGACAGCCAAACAGGAAAGGTTGAATTTGAAATGAAGCAAATGCGAAAGACATGCATTAAAGCTTTTTAAGTGACTGTATGAGAACGATATACGTTTGCGGCACGAACAAAGCCATTTCTTCCTTCCATGGTTTGAATGTGTTTTACATGAAATTTGTGGATAAAAAAATACCAAAAACAATGAAATTAGTTAAGGTGCATTGACAAGATATTTCTGAAGGAATTTTCGTACCTTCATTTCCTATGGAGGAGCAAAAGAAAATTCCTTTATTGACCCGGACGTGATTTGCACACGCCACCTTCTGATCTGGAGGCAGACGCGCTACTGTTGCGCCACCGAGCCACATTAACTACACTCATTTCTGAATATTATAAAGACATGACGAGAAAGAGGTTTGAAAAGTGTACAGTAACTTATCATTACTGTAGAATTTGATAACTAATATATCTTCATCATGATGCACGGAGACAGCCAAACAGGAAAGGTTGAGTTTGAAATGAAGCAAATGTGAAAGACATGCAATAACGCTTTTTAAGTGACTGTATGAGAACGATATACGTTTGCGGCACGAACAAAGCCATTTCTTTACTTCCATGGTTTGAATGTGTTTTAACTGAAATTTGTGGATGAAAAAATACCAAAACAATGAAATTAGTAAAGGTGCATTGACAAGATATTTTCTGAAGGAATTTTCGTACCTTCATTTCCTATGTTGGAGCAAAAGAAAAATTCCTTTATTGACCCCGGACGTGATTTGAACACGCAACCTTCTGATCTGGAGTCAGACGCGCTACCGTTGCGCCACCGAGTCACCCACAGAGTGTTCTCTTAGAAAATGACCATGTGATGTGAAAATAATTGTAAGAATGGAAATTTTACGCAACGAAAAGCTAGTGAAACTGTTAATTTCTTTGGGGGTGAATAGGTTATATATGGTGTCACTAGTATAAACCTGAAATATATTATAATTGTTCGCCATTTGGAAAAAAAAATGCCAGAATTTTCATGACCCAGACAAAACCGAATTCACCGTGCAAATTTCGACTAATTCATTAAAATTCTAACTAATTGCTACAGTAAAATTTGTGAAATTTACAGGAACACCGTCAAGTTCAAATAAATTGAATAAGCAAATTGCATCATTATTTTCCGGGCCCTTATCCAATGGGAGATCCGTAAAATTGAAAACATGCAAACATTTTTTATGAACCTTTTAGAGGCATTTTGGAAAAAGGTTTATTAAAAACCTGCTAGTTACTCAAGTTTTGTCTGTTCTAGAGACCACATGACAACATTGGAGGAAAATTTTTTTAATTATCCATCTTACTATAAAAGATTGTTTCTATTGATGCAGCATCCACACATTGAGGGCCACATTTCGAGAAGTACTCTTATGTTCGAACGAATTTAAGAGTCGTGAGTAGGTGGGGATCTATTAGAAAACTATTAGAAATAAGCATTATACTAGCGTTTGATACTTCTCAAGGAAGGAACGTTGCGTTCTTACAAGCGTAATGTAATCCTCCTACAGATAAAAAGGAACCACCTCACTTAATGCAGGATATTTTCTCCCGTAGTCCTGGTGTAAGAATTAAGAATAAAAACAAAGCAGACCATTTCACATTTGGACTTTTTCCAAACGGGCCATTGGCTGATTTGGAGCAAAAGGTGATAAAATACTCGTTTGCGTGGCGGAAACTCCTATTTTCGAAAAAGGGTATGTTACTGAACAATTATTTAACCAAAGGAAAGGAACCCTCTTCAGCATACCTCTTCAAACCTTAGCAAAAAAGGCACCGCCGCTGCATTGACCCGGACGTGATTTGAACACGCAACCTTCTGATCTGGAGTCAGACGCGCTACCGTTGCGCCACCGAGCCACATTAACTACACTCATTTCTGAATATTATAAGACATGACGAAGAATGAGGTTTGAAAGTGTACAGTAACTTATCATTACTGTAGAATTTGATAACTAATATATCTTCATCATGATGCACGGAGACGGCCAAACAGGAAAGGTTGAGTTTGAAATGAAGCAAATGCGAAAGACATGCATTAACGCTTTTTAAGTGACTGATGAGAACGATATACGTTTGCGGCACGAACAAAGCCATTTCTTTCCTTCCATGGTTTGAATGTGTTTTACATGAAATTTGTGGATAAAAAAATACCAAAAACAATGAAATTAGTAAAGGTGCATTGACAAGATATTTTCTGAAGGAATTTTCGTACCTTCATTTCCTATGGAGGAGCAAAAGAAAAATTCCTTTATTGACCCGGACGTGATTTGCACACGCAACCTTCTGATCTGGAGTCAGACGCGCTACCGTTGTGCCACCGAGTCACCCACAGAATTTTCTCTTAGAAAATGAACATGTGATGTGAAAATAATCGTAAGAATGGAAATTTTACGCAACGGAAAGCTAGTGAAACTGTTAATTTCTTTGGGGTGAATAGGTTATATATGGTGTCACTAGTAGAAACCTGAAATATATTATAATTGTTCGCCATTTGGGAAAAAAAATGCCGGAATTTTCAAGACCCAGACAAAACCCAGTTCATCGTGTAAATTTCGACTAATTCATTAAAATTCTTGCTTAATTCTTAGAGTAAAATTGGTGAAATCCACAGGAACGCCATCAAGTTCAAACAAATTGAATATGCAAATTGCATAATTATTTTCCGGGCCCTTATCCAATGGGAGAGAGAGAGAGAATATTAACGTCGCACTGATTAGCAACACGAGGGCTTTTGGCGACGGTCCGCGTAATTTTGAACCGTGGTCAAGTGACGCGGACGACACCTGAGCTGGCACCCCTCTCTCCTAACTACCACGCCACACCAACGGAGGACGTTTGAGCTCTCGACAGATTTAACGTGCATCGCTCCCTACACGGCGGATCTTTAGTGGTACTAGGATCGAACCCATGACACGCTAGCTTATCCAATGGGAGATCCGTAAAATTGAAAACATGCAAACATTTTTTATGAACCTTTTAGAGGCATTTTGGAAAAAGGTTTATTAAAAACCTGCTAGTTACTCAAGTTTTGTCTGTTCTAGAGACCACATGACAACATTGGAGAAAAATGTTTGTAATTATCCATCTTACTATAAAAGATTGTTTCTATTGATGCAGCATCCACACATTGAGGGCCACATTTCGAGAAGTACTCTTATGTTCGAACGAATTTAAGAGTCGTGAGTAGGTGGGATCTATTAGAAAACTATTAGAAATAAGCATTATACTAGCGTTTGATACTTCTCAAGGAAGGAACGTTGCGTTCTTACAAGCGTAATGTAATCCTCCTACAGATAAAAAGGAACCACCTCACTTAATGCAGGATATTTTCTCCCGTATTCCTGGTGTAAGAATTAAGAATAAAACAAAGCAGACCATTTCACATTTGGACTTTTTCCAAACGGGCCATTGGCTGATTTGGAGCAAAAGGTGATAAAATACACCGTTTGCGTGGCGGAAACTCCTATTTTGCGAAAAAAGGTATGTTACTGAACAATTATTAACCAAAGGAAAGGAACCCTCTTCAGCATACCTCTTCAAACCTTAGCAAAAAGGCACCGCCGCTGCATTGACCCGGACGTGATTTGAACACGCAACCTTCTGATCTGCAGGCAGACGCGCTACCGTTGCGCCACCGAGCCACATTAACTACACTCATTTCTGAATATTATAAAGACATGACGAAGAATGAGGTTTGAAAAGTGTACAGTAACTTATCATTACTGTAGAATTTGATAACTAATATATCTTCATCATGATGCACGGAGACAGCCAAACAGGAAAGGTTGAGTTTGAAATGAAGCAAATGCGAAAGACATGCATTAACGCTTTTTAAGTGACTGGATGAGAACGATATACGTTTGCGGCACGAACAAAGCCATTTCTTTCCTTCCATGGTTTGAATGTGTTTTACATGAAATTTGTGATAAAAAATACCAAAAACAATGAAATTAGTAAAGGTGCATTGACAAGATATTTTCTGAAGAATTTTCGTACCTTCATTTCCTATGGAGGAGCAAAAGAAAAATTCCTTTATTGACCCGGACGTGATTTGAACACGCAACCTTCTGATCTGGAGTCAGACGCGCTACCGTTGCGCCACCGAGTCACCCACAGAGTTTTCTCTTAGAAAATGAACATGTGATGTGAAAATAATCGTAAGAATGGAAATTTTACGCAACGGAAAGCTAGTGAAACTGTTAATTTCTTTGGGGGTGAATAGGTTATATATGGTGTCACTAGTATAAACCTGAAATATATTATAATTGTTCGCCATTTGGAAAAAAAAAAATGCCGGAATTTTCAGGACCCAGACAAAACCCAATTCATCGTGTAAATTTCGACTAATTCATTAAAATTCTAACTTAATTCTTAGAGTAAAATTGGTGAAATCCACAGGAACGCCATCAAGTTCAAACAAATTGAATATGCAAATTGCATAATTATTTTCCGGGCCCTTATCCAATGGGGAGAGAGAGAGAGAATATTAACGTCGCACTGATTAGCAACACGAGGGCTTTTGGCGACGGTCCGCGTAATTTTGAACCGTGGTCAAGTGACGCGGACGACACCTGAGCTGGCACCCCTCTCTCCTAACTACCACGCCACACCAACGGGAGGACGTTTGAGCTCTCGACAGATTTAACGTGCATCGCTCCCTACACGGCGGATCTTTAGTGGTACTAGGATCGAACCCATGACACGCTAGCTTATCCAATGGGAGATCCGTAAAATTGAAAACATGCAAACATTTTTTATGAACCTTTTAGAGGCATTTTGGAAAAAGGTTTATTAAAACCCTGCTAGTTACTCAAGTTTTGTCTGTTCTAGAGACCACATGACAACATTGGAGAAAAATGTTTGTAATTATCCATCTTACTATAAAAGATTGTTTCTATTGATGCAGCATCCACACATTGAGGGCCACATTTCGAGAAGTACTCTTATGTTCGAACGAATTTAAGAGTCGTGAGCAGGTGGGGATCTATTAGAAAACTATTAGAAATAAGCATTAAACTAGCGTTTGATACTTCTCAAGGAAGGAACGTTGCGTTCTTACAAGCGTAATGTAATCCTCCTACAGATAAAAAGGAACCACCTCACTTAATGCAGGATATTTTCTCCCGTAGTCCTGGTGTAAGAATTAAGAATAAAACAAAGCAGAGAGACCATTTCACATTTGGACTTTTTCCAAACGGGCCATTGGCTGATTTGGAGCAAAAGGTGATAAAATATACCGTTTGCGTGACGGAAACTCCTATTTTGCGAAAAAGGGTATGTTACTGAACAATAATTAAACCAAAGGAAAGGAACCCTCTTCAGCACACCTCTTCAAACCTTAGCAAAAAAGGCACCGCCGCTGCATTGACGTGATTTGAACACGCACACCTTCTGATCTGGAGTCAGACGCGCTACCGCTGCGTCACCGAGCCACGTTAACTACACTCATTTCTGAATATTATGAAGACATGACGAAGAATGAGGTTTGAAAAGTGTACAGTAACTTATCATTACTGTAGAATTTGATAACTAATATATCTTCATCATGATGCACGGAGACGGCCAAACAGGAAAGGTTGAGTTTGAAATGAAGCAAATGCGAAAGACATGCATTAACGCTTTTTAAGTGACTGGATGAGAACGATATACGTTTGCGGCACGAACAAAGCCATTTCTTTCCTTCTATGGTTCGAATGTGTTTTACATGAAATTTGTGGATAAAAAAATACCAAAAACAATGAAATTAGTAAAGGTGCATTGACAAGATATTTTCTGAAGGAATTTTCGTACCTTCATTTCCTATGGAGGAGCAAAAGAAAAATTCCTTTATTGACCCGGACGTGATTTGAACACGCAACCTTCTGATCTGGAGTCAGACGCGCTACCGTTGCGCCACCGAGTCACCCACAGAGTTTTCTCTTAGAAAATGAACATGTGATGTGAAAATAATCGTAAGAATGGAAATTTTACGCAACGGAAAGCTAGTGAAACTGTTAATTTCTTTGGGGTGAATAGGTTATATATGGTGTCACTAGTAGAAACCTGAAATATATTATAATTGTTCGCCATTTGGAAAAAAAAAATGCCGGAATTTTCATGACCCAGACAAAACCCAATTCACCGTGCAAATTTCGACTAATTCATTAAAATTCTAACTAATTCCTACAGTAAAATTGGTGAAATCTACAGGAACGCCGTCAAGTTCAAATAAATTGAATAAGCAAATTGCATCATTATTTTCCGGGCCCTTATCCAATGGGAGATCCGTAAAATTGAAAACATGCAAACATTTTTTATGAACCTTTTAGAGGCATTTTGGAAAAAGGTTTATTAAAAACCTGCTAGTTACTCAAGTTTTGTCTGTTCTAGAGACCACATGACAACATTGGAGGAAAATTTTTTAATTATCCATCTTACTATAAAAGATTGTTTCTATTGATGCAGCATCCACACATTGAGGGCCACATTTCGAGAAGTACTCTTATGTTCGAACGAATTTAAGAGTCGTGAGTAGGTGGGGATCTATTAGAAAACTATTAGAAATAAGCATTATACTAGCGTTTGATACTTCTCAAGGAAGGAACGTTGCGTTCTTACAAGCGTAATGTAATCCTACTACAGATAAAAAGGAACCACCTCACTTAATGCAGGATATTTTCTCCCGTAGTCCTGGTGTAAGAATTAAGAATAAAACAAAGCAGACCATTTCACATTTGGACTTTTTCCAAACGGGCCATTGGCTGATTTCGAGCAAAAGGTGATAAAATACTTCGTTTGCGTGGCGGAAACTCCTATTTTCCGAAAAAGGGTATGTTACTGAACAATTATTTAACCAAAGGAAAGGAACCCTCTTCAGCATACCTCTTCAAACCTTAGCAAAAAAGGCACCGCCGCTGCATTGACCCGGACGTGATTTGAACACGCAACCTTCTGATCTGGAGTCAGACGCGCTACCGTTGCGCCACCGAGCCACATTAACTACACTCATTTCTGAATATTATGAAGACATGACGAAGAATGAGGTTTGAAAAGTGTACAGTAACTTATCATTACTGTAGAATTTGATAACTAATATATCTTCATCATGATGCACGGAGACAGCCAAACAGGAAAGGTTGAGTTTGAAATGAAGCAAATGCGAAAGACATGCATTAACGCTTTTTAAGTGACTGGATGAGAACGATATACGTTTGCGGCACGAACAAAGCCATTTCTTTCCTTCCATGGTTTGAATGTGTTTTACATGAAATTTGTGGATAAAAAAATACCAAAAACAATGAAATTAGTAAAGGTGCATTGACAAGATATTTTCTGAAGGAATTTTCGTACCTTCATTTCCTATGGAGGAGCAAAAGAAAAATTCCTTTATTGACCCGGACGTGATTTGAACACGCAACCTTCTGATCTGGAGTCAGACGCGCTACCGTTGCGCCACCGAGTCACCCACAGAGTTTTCTCTTAGAAAATGAACATGTGATGTGAAAATAATCGTAAGAATGGAAATTTTACGCAACGGAAAGCTAGTGAAACTGTTAATTTCTTTGGGGTGAATAGGTTATATATGGTGTCACTAGTAGAAACCTGAAATATATTATAATTGTTCGCCATTTGGAAAAAAAAAATGCCGGAATTTTCATGACCCAGACAAAACCCAATTCATCGTGTAAATTTCGACTAATTCATTAAAATTCTAACTTAATTCTTAGAGTAAAATTGGTGAAATCCACAGGAACGCCATCAAGTTCAAACAAATTGAATATGCAAATTGCATAATTATTTTCCGGGCCCTTATCCAATGGGAGAGAGAGAGAGAATATTAACGTCGCACTGATTAGCAACACGAGGGCTTTTGGCGACGGTCCGCGTAATTTTGAACCGTGGTCAAGTGACGCGGACGACACCTGAGCTGTCACCCTCTCTCCTAACTACCACGCCACACCAACGGAGGACGTTTGAGCTCTCGACAGATTTAACGTGCATCGCCCTACACGGCGGATCTTTAGTGGTACTAGGATCGAACCCATGACACGCTAGCTTATCCAATGGGAGATCCGTAAAATTGAAAACATGCAAACATTTTTTATGAACCTTTTAGAGGCATTTTGGAAAAAGGTTTATTAAAAACCTGCTAGTTACTCAAGTTTTGTCTGTTCTAGAGACCACATGACAACATTGGAGAAAAATGTTTGTAATTATCCATCTTACTATAAAAGATTGTTTCTATTGATGTAGCATCCACACATTGAGGGCCACATGCCGAGAAGTACTCTTATGTTCGAACGAATTTAAGAGTCGTGAGTAGGTGGGGATCTATTAGAAAACTATTAGAAATAAGCATTATACTAGCGTTTGATACTTCTCAAGGAAGGAACGTTGCGTTCTTACATGAATAATGTAAACCTCCCTCAGATAAAAAAAGAACCACCTCACTTAATGTAGGATATTTTCTCCCGTAGTTCCTGGTGTAAGAATTAAAAATAAAACAAAGCAGACCATTTCACATTTGGACTTTTTCCAAACGGGCCATTGGCTGATTTGGAGCAAAAGGTGATAAAATATACCGTTTGCGTGGCGGAAACTCCTATTTTGCGAAAAAGGGTATGTTACTGAACAATTATTAAACCAAAGGAAAGGAACCCTCTTCCGCACACCTCTTCAAACCTTAGCAAAAAAGGCACCGCCGCTGCATTGAACGTGATTTGAACACGCCACCTTCTGATCTGGAGTCAGACGCGCTACCGTGCGCACCGAGCCACTTAACTACACTCATTTCTGAATATTATAAAGACATGACAAAGAATGAGGTTTGAAAATTGTACAGTAACTTATCATTACTGTAGAATTTGATAACTAATATATCTTCATCATGATGCACGGAGACAGCCAAACAGGAAAGTTGAATTTGAAATGAAGCAAATGCGAAAGACATGCATTAACGCTTTTTAAGTGACTGTATGAGAACGATATACGTTTGCGGCACGAACAAAGCCATTTCTTTCTTCCATGGTTGAATGTGTTTTACTATGTGGAATATGTTGTTTATGAACAAAAATATACTAGCAAACCTTCTGATCTGGAGGCAGACGCGCTACGTTGCGCCACCGAGCCACATTAACTACACTCATTTCTGATATTATAAAGACATGACGAAGAAGAGTTTGAAAAGTGTACAGTAATTATCATTACTGTAGAATTTGATAACTAATATATCTCATCATGATGCACGGAGACAGCCAAACAGGAAAGGTTGAGTTTGAAATGAAGCAAATGTGAAAGACATGCATAACGCTTTTTAAGTGACTGATGAGAACGATATACGTTTGCGGCACGAACAAAGCCATTTCTTTCTTCCATGGTTTGAATGTGTTTTACTGAAATTTGTGGATGAAAAAATACCAAAACAATGAAATTAGTAAAGGTGCATTGACAAGATATTTTCTGAAGGAATTTTCGTACCTTCATTTCCTATGGAGGAGCAAAAGAAAAATTCCTTTATTGACCCGGACGTGATTTGAACACGCAACCTTCTGATCTGGAGTCAGACGCGCTACCGTTGCGCCACCGAGTCACCCACAGAGTTTTCTCTTAGAAAATGAACATGTGATGTGAAAATAATCGTAAGAATGGAAATTTTACGCAACGGAAAGCTAGTGAAACTGTTAATTTCTTTGGGGGTGAATAGGTTATATATGGTGTCACTAGTAGAAACCTGAAATATATTATAATTGTTCGCCATTTGGAAAAAAAAAATGCCGGAATTTTCATGACCCAGACAAAACCCAATTCACCGTGCAAATTTCGACTAATTCATTAAAATTCTAACTAATTCCTACAGTAAAATTGGTGAAATCTACAGGAACGCCGTCAAGTTCAAATAAATTGAATAAGCAAATTGCATCATTATTTTCCGGGCCCTTATCCAATGGGAGATCCGTAAAATTGAAAACATGCAAACATTTTTTATGAACCTTTTAGAGGCATTTTGGAAAAAGGTTTATTAAAACCTGCTAGTTACTCAAGTTTTGTCTGTTCTAGAGACCACATGACAACATTGGAGAAAAATGTTTGTAATTATCCATCTTACTATAAAAGATTGTTTCTATTGATGCAGCATCCACACATTGCGGGCCACATAGCGAGAAGTACTCTTATGTTCGAACGAATTTAAGAGTCGTGTGTAGGTGGGGATCTATTAGAAAACTATTAGAAATAAGCATTATACTAGCGTTTGATACTTCTCAAGGAAGGAACGTTGCGTTCTTACAAGCGTAATGTAATCCTCCTACAGATAAAAAAGAACCACCTCACTTAATGCAGGATATTTTCTCCCGTAGTCCTGGTGTAAGAATTAAGAATAAAACAAAGCAGACCATTTCACATTTGGACTTTTTCCAAACGGGCCATTGGCTGATTTGGAGCAAAAGGTGATAAAATATACCGTTTGCGTGGCGGAAACTCCTATTTTGCGAAAAAGGGTATGTTACTGAACAATTATTAAACCAAAGGAAAGGAACCCTCTTCAGCAACCTCTTCAAACCTTAGCAAAAAAGGCATCGCCGCTCCATTGACCCGGACGTGATTTGAACACGCAACCTTCTGATCTGGAGTCAGACGCGCTACCGTTGCGCCACCGAGCCACATTAACTACACTCATTTCTGAATATTATGAAGACATGACGAAGAATGAGGTTTGAAAAGTGTACAGTAACTTATCATTACTGTAGAATTTGATAACTAATATATCTTCATCATGATGCACGGAGACAGCCAAACAGGAAAGGTTGAGTTTGAAATGAAGCAAATGCGAAAGACATGCATTAACGCTTTTTAAGTGACTGGATGAGAACGATATACGTTTGCGGCACGAACAAAGCCATTTCTTTCCTTCCATGGTTTGAATGTGTTTTACATGAAATTTGTGGATAAAAAAATACCAAAAACAATGAAATTAGTAAAGGTGCATTGACAAGATATTTTCTGAAGGAATTTTCGTACCTTCATTTCCTATGGAGGAGCAAAAGAAAAATTCCTTTATTGACCCGGACGTGATTTGCACACGCAACCTTCTGATCTGGAGTCAGACGCGCTACCGTTGCGCCACCGAGTCACCCACAGAGTTTTCTCTTAGAAAATGAACATGTGATGTGAAAATAATCGTAAGAATGGAAATTTTACGCAACGGAAAGCTAGTGAAACTGTTAATTTCTTTGGGGTGAATAGGTTATATATGGTGTCACTAGTAGAAACCTGAAATATATTATAATTGTTCGCCATTTGGAAAAAAAAAATGCCGGAATTTTCAGGACCCAGACAAAACCCAATTCATCGTGTAAATTTCGACTAATTTATTAAATTTCTAACTTAATTCTTAGAGTAAAATTGGTGAAATCCACAGGAACGCCGTCAAATTCAAACAAATTGAATATGCAAATTGCATAATTATTTTCCGGGCCCTTATCCAATGGGGAGAGAGAGAGAATATAACGTCGCACTGATTAGCAACACGAGGCTTTGGCGACGGTCCGCGTAATTTTGAACCGTGGTCAAGTGACGCGGACGACACCTGAGCTGCACCCTCTCTCCTAACTACCACGCCACACCAACGGAGACGTTTGAGCTCTCGACAGATTTAACGTGCATCGCTCCCTACACGGCGGATCTTTAGTGGTACTAGGATCGAACCATGACACGCTAGCTTATCCAATGGGAGATCCGTAAAATTGAAACATGCAAACATTTTTTATGAACCTTTTAGGGGCATTTTGGAAAAAGGTTTATTAAAAACCTGCTAGTTACTCAAGTTTTGTCTGTTCTAGAGACCACATGACAACATTGGAGAAAAATGTTTGTAATTATCCATCTTACTATAAAAGATTGTTTCTATTGATGTAGCATCCACACATTGAGGGCCACATGCCGAGAAGTACTCTTATGTTCGAACGAATTTAAGAGTCGTGAGTAGGTGTGGATCTATTAGAAAACTATTAGAAATAAGCATTATACTAGCGTTTGATACTTCTCAAGGAAGGAACGTTGCGTTCTTACATGAATAATGTAAACCTCCCTCAGATAAAGAAAGAACCACCTCACTTAATGTAGGATATTTTCTCCCGTAGTTCCTGGTGTAAGAATTAAAAATAAAACAAAGCTGACCATTTCACATTTGGACTTTTTCCAAACGGGCCATTGGCTGATTTGGAGCAAAAGGTGATAAAATATACCGTTTGCGTGGTGGAAACTCCTATTTTGCGAAAAAGCGTATGATACTCAACAAATATTAAACCAAAGGAAAGGAACCCTCTTCAGCACACCTCTTCAAACCTTAGCAAAAAAGGCATCGCCGCTCCATTGACCCGGACGTGATTTGAACACGCAACCTTCTGATCTGGAGTCAGACGCGCTACCGTTGCGCCACCGAGCCACATTAACTACACTCATTTCTGAATATTATAAAGACATGACAAAGAATGAGGTTTGAAAAGTGTACACAGTAACTTATCATTACTGTAGAATTTGATAACTAATATATCTTCATCATGATGCACGGAGACAGCCAAACAGGAAAGGTTGAGTTTGAAATGAAGGAAATGCGAAAGACATGCATTAACGCTTTTTAAGTGACTGGATGAAAACGATATACGTTTGCGGCACGAACAAAGCCATTTCTTTCCTTCCATGGTTTGAATGTGTTTTACATTAAATTTGTCGATAAAAAAATACCAAAAACAATGAAATTAGTATAGGTGCATTGACAAGATATTTTCTGAAGGAATTTTCGTACCTTTATTTCCTATGGAGGAGTAAAAGAAAAATTCCTTTATTGACCCGGACGGGATTTGAACACGCAACCTTCTGATCTGGAGTCAGACGCGCTACCGTTGCGCCACCTAGTCACCCGCAGAGTTTTCTGTTAGAAAATGAACATGTGATGTGAAAATAATCGTTAGAATGGAAATTTTACGCAACGGAAAGCTAGTGAAACTGTTAATTTCTTTGGGGTGAATAGGTTATATATGGTGTCACTAGTAGAAACCTGAAAGATATTATAATTGTTCGCCATTTGTAAAAAAAAAATGCCGGAATTTTCAAGACCCAGAAAAAACCCAATTCATTGTTGTAAATTTCGACTAATTCATTAAAATTCTAACTTAATTTTTAGAGTAAAATTGGTGAAATCCACAGGAACGCCGTCAAGTTCAAACAAATTGAATATGCAAATTGCATCATTATTTTCCGGATCCTTATCCAATGGGAGATCCGTAAAATTGAACATGCAAACATTTTTTATGAACCTTTTAGAGGATTTGGAAAAAGGTTTATTAAAAACCTGCTAGTTACTCAAGTTTTGTCTGTTCTAGAGGCCACATGACAACATTGGAGAAAAATGTTTGTAATTATCCATCTTACTACAAAAGATTGTTTCTATTGATGTAGCATCCACACATTGAGGGCCACATGCCGAGAGGTACTCTTATGTTCGAACGAATTTAAGAGTCGTGAGTAGGTGGGGAGTTATTAGAAAACTATTAGAAATAAGCATTATACTAGCGTTTGATACTTCTCAAGGAAGGAACGTTGCGTTCTTACATGAATAATGTAAACCTCCTACAGATAAAAGAGAACCACCTCACTTAATATAGGATATTTTCTCCCGTAGTTCCTGGTGTAAGAATTAAAAATAAAACAAAGCTGACCATTTCACATTTGGACTTTTTCCAAACGGGGTATTAGCTGATTTGAAGGAAAAGGTAGTTAAATATACCGTTTGCGTGGCGAAAACTCCTATTTTTTATGAATTTTTTGAAAAATGTCATTTTTTCCCCACGATTACTGACTTTTACAAAAATATTATGGGAATATTAATAAACGCTCCGTGCAATATATATAGTTAGATATCAGTAATATTCTGTGAAGATTGCAAGTGCTTCCGTTGAATAAGTTCTGAGAAAATGGTACCCGCATTTTTAGAAACACCGTTTTGAGATAATTGCATTTTTATTATAAAATGTTCCTTCATCAAAAAGATTATGAATTACAATCTGTATTTGCACTATTTTTTTTAAATATTAGCTTATTCTCAATAACTTTTAAGACTTTTTACTTATTTTTTTTACTTAGATTTCTCAGAAAATACATATATATAATTTTTCACTTTTAATCTATCGAGATATTTTATAGCATTTGCTTCTTTTTTCTCAAATTATGCATCAGTCTTTGAAGAATTTTTTATTCTGATACATTACTGTCATCCAAGTTGACTCTAAGTATCATAAAAACCATGTAAAAATATGTCAATACATGGAAATATGACTTTTGTAATACATCATTATACGTCATTTCGAAAAGTTTCATCAGAATAAATTCACATGTAAACACAATTTCTTAAAGTATCAGAATTAAAAGGATTCTTAAAATATTACATAAATTGTATCCAAAACAATAACAAGAAAACTGATTTTATGTTTTTAAGCATTAAATTTGTGTATTTTTGTATGTAACAAATTTTGTGCAACGAAAAAGGGCATTGCATTTTGGGATATGTTTATGCACCTTTTACTAAGAAACTATCGAACACAAAGCTTAAAAATTTGTGTGTGCATTAAATAAACATTTATCTTTATACAGAAGAGAAATTTTTTTTAAAAAATTGATCAGCATGTTTAAAAATGTAATTTTGTGGAGTAGAATAAGGAATTTTATAAAAAGTTTCCTTTTCTATGTTTCGACATCTGCTTTTTAGCTAAATGTCTGAGGAATATCTCAAAAATTTCACTTCAGTATATATAATATATATGCAAGATAAAATAAATATTTCCAGTTCATGCATACAATTAATTTATTGAGAAAGAAGACACAAATTAAAAAATATAATCTTTATAAGACAGTAATACATGATTATATGGCATTTTGAAAAGTTTCATCAGTGTTTTGTATATTCACATGTAAACACAATTTCTTTAAATATAAGAATTAAACTGTTTCTATAAATATTACATAAATAGTATCCAAAACAACAAGAAAACTATTATTATGTTTTTAAACATGAAATTTATGATTTTTTTGTATATAACAAGCTTCATGCAACGCATTTTGAGATATTTTTATGTACCTTTTAGTGTTGAACACTAAAGCTTATAAATTTGTGTGTGCATTAAATAAACATTTCTTTTTATACAGAAGTGAAATCTTTATTAAAAAAATTGATCAGCCTGATTAAAAATATAATTTTTGTAGAATGAATTTAATAAAAATATTCCTTTTATGAGTTACAACATATGCTTTTTAGCTAAATGTCTGAGGAATATTTCAAAAATTTCACTACAGTATACGCAAGAATATATATGAAATATAAAATAAAAATTTCCAGTTCATGAATACAGAAAAAAAGTAAGAACACACAATAATTTATAGAAAAAAGAACGCACAATTTAAAAAAATATAATTTATAGAAAACAGAGTAACCTTTGTATAAAATTTTACCTCCTCAAAAAGATCCTGCACTGTAACCTGTTTTTACCTTATTTTTCTTAATATTAACTTCTTTCTTTTCTTTTATCTTTTCTAATTTTCTTTGATCATCCAGAAAAAGCATGCTTGCTTTCATTAATTTTTCTCTATCGAGAATTTTCATGGCACTTACCGAATATTCTCCAGGTCCATTTACTGAAGCTTTTGTTAATTTAGATACATTACCATCATTAAAGAAACAAACAGCATTATAAACACCAAGTGAAAGTGTTTCAATGTGCACAAATGTTGTTTTGGGAACCCGTGATAAAATGACATTATGAAAACTTTCATTCGGGTTTTGTGTTTTTCGATGCAAACATTATCTCAACAAATCAAGCTGGGAAAGATATCTAAATATAGAACTCATTGCTACTACAACAGCAACCGGAAGACTTTTTATGTTTGTAAGACTTACCCGATTCTTCAGCCTGTTTATATCCACACCATGAATTTTCACCAACAGGACAAAAACAATGTTTTTATGTGCCCATTTTTTACATATACAATATTTCGAAAGAATATTGACATCTATCACCTTACCTGTATCAATGCTGGTCACAGTAACTGCACCATTTGATGATGTGTAACCGTGCTTCTGCCCGCTACCACAATATCATTATTACCTTCATTTTCACAAATAGCTTCCCCGCAGCATTTTGAATGGAGTCCTCATAAACAAGTTTTACAGCATTTGAGATTCGCTTGCCGTAAGGAGAAAACCTTGTAGGTGGTTGCCGAATCTTCATTATGCAGCAAAATAATCTACCAGGTTCTGCACTTCTTCCAATGAAACGCGTAGCATATACAAACCTGGTATTTATTGTGGCAATTTGCATTCATTCATGAATATTTAAAAAAGAGAATTCTACATCATATGGACAAGTACAACATTTCAGGACAAATTTTCAGCCCAAACTTACCTTTTAAAACTTGCATGTCTAAACCACTTTTACACATTTTACAATGAACTTCATTCTTGAAAGCAAATGCAAGAATATTTTAATTCATGATGGTATTTTTAAAACTTACTTTAATAAGAAGAAAAACTCTAATTACTTTATTTTGCACATGTCTCCTTTAAGTCATGTGTATGTCCAGCTTGAGGATTGACATTACTCTTTCAGTATTTGAAGTACTGTTACTATGATTGAGAGTATTCTTAACTTCTTAAAATGTACCTTTATGTTTTTTTTTAAATATTTTTTCCATCTAGCCAATAAAGAAACAAAAACTTCGAAATTTCTGAATTTTTGAAATTTTATATATTTAATTTAAAAACCCAAACACACACGATAAAAACGTGTATGCGCTCCAAAATAGGTAAACAACACTAACAGTTACGCTTGCAGTCAATGTACAGTTAATTGCGTATGAATAAATAAAACAGTGAGTGGCTTTGGAAAAGCTTCCCAGATTTAAAAGGTCAATGTTTACATTTCTATCTGTCAAAGGGGGCGTGGCTCATCAACTGATTATTTTTTAAAAATTATTTTAACATACTTTTAATTAGTAAAATGGCAAGTACGTTACATCATTGGAAAGGTCCTGATTTGGGAATTTTAGAAATATCAAAAACTCAAAATCGACTTCCCGAATGTGTTTACCCTACTAACTCCTCTTAATGTAGGATATTTTCTCCCGTAGTTCCTGGTGTAAGAATTAAGAAGAAAACAAAGCAGACCATTTCATATTTGGACGTTTTACAAACGGGCCATTGGCTGATTTGGAGCAAAAGGCGATAAAATATACCGTTTGCGAGGCGGAAACTCCTACTTTGCGAAAAAGCGTATGTTACTGAACAATTATTAAACCAAAGGAAAGGAACCCTCTTCCGCACACCTCTTAGAACCTTAGCAAAAAAGGCATCGCCGCAACATTGTCGCGGACGTGATTTGAAAACGCAACCTTCTGATCTGGAGTCAGACGCGCTACCGTTGCGCCACCGAGCCACAGGAAGCACACTCATTTCTAAACATTATAAAGACATGACGAAGAATGAAATTTGAAAAGTGTACAGTAACTTAACATTACTGTAGAATTTGATAACTAATATTTCTTCATCATGATGCACGGAGACAGCTAAAAAGAAAAGGTTGAGTTTAAAATGAAACAAATGTAAAAGGAATGCATTGACGCTCTTTAAGTGACTGGATGTTGACGATCTACCTTGCGGCACGAACAAAGCCATTTCTTTCCTTCCATGGTTTGAATGTGTTTTACATGAAATTTGTGGGTAAAGGAATACCAAAAACAATGAAATTAGGAAAGGTGCATTGACAAGATATTTTCTTAAGGAATTTTTGTTCATTCTTTTCCTATGGAGGAGCAAAAGAAACATTCCCGTTATTGACCCGGACGTGATTTGAACACGCAAACTTCTGATCTGCAGTCAGACGCGCTACCATTGCGCCACCGAGCCACCCGCAGAGGTTTCTTTTAGAAAATGAACATGTGATGTAAAAATAATCGTAAGAATGGAAACTTTACGCAACGGAAAGCTAGTGAAACTGTTAATTTCTTTTGGGGTGAATAGCTTGTATATGGTGTCAGGAGTAGAAGCCTGAAAGATAGTAAAATAGTTCACCATTTGGAAAAAAATTCCGTAAGGTCCAAGACCCAAACAAAACCCAATTCATTGTGTAAATTTCGACTAATTCATTAAAACATTAACCTAATGCTTCCAATAGAATTGGTGAACACAGGAATGCCGTCAAGTTCAAACAAAATGAGTATGTAAATTCCACCATTATTTTCCGGACTCTTACCCAATGAGACATCCGTTAAATTCAATATGCAACCCTTTTATATGAACCTTTCAGAGACATTTTTATAAAATGTTTATTAAAAACCAGCTAGTCACTCAAATCTTGTCTCTTCTAGATGCCACATGAATACATTGGAGAAAAATGTTGGCAATTATACATCTTACCACAAAAGATTATTTCTATTGATGTAGCATCCACACATTGAGGGCCACATGCCGAGAATTACTCTTATGTTCGAACGAATTTACGAGTCGTGGGTAGGTGGGGATCTATTAGGAAACTATTAGAAATAAGAATTATATTGGCGTTTGATACTTCTCAATGAATGTAGGTTGCGTTCTGACATGAATAATGTAATCTTCCCTCCGATAAAAAAAAAAAGAACCACCTGACTTAATGCAGGATATTTTCTCCCTTAGTCCTGGTGTAAGAATTAAGAATAAAATAAAGCAGATCATTTCACATTTAGATGTTTTCCAAACGGGCCATTGGCTGATTTGGAGCAAAAGGTGATAAAATATACCGTTTGCGTGGCGGAAACTCCTATTTTGCGAAAAGGCGCATGTTACTGAACAATTACTTAACCAAAGGAAAGAAACCCTTCTCCGCACACCTCTTCGAACCTTAGGGAGAAAGGGATTGCCGCTACATGGACCCGGACGTGATTTGAACACGTAAACTTCTTACCTGGATTCAGACGCGCTAACGTTTCTCCACCGAGCCACGGAAACAACACTCCTGTCTGAATATTATAGAGATATTACGAAGAATGAAGTTTGAAAACTGTACAATAATTTGTCATTACTGTAGAATTTGATAGCTAATATATCTTCATCATGATGCATGGAGACAGCTAAAAAGGAAAGGTTGCCATTGAAATGAAAGAATTGCGAAAGGAATGCATTGACGCGCCTTAAATGACTGGATGAGGACGATCTACGTTTGCGGTGCGAAGAAACCATTTATTTTCTTCCATGATTTGAATGTTTTACATGAAATTTGTGGATAAAAAAATATCAAAAACAATGAAATTTGTAAACATGCATTGACAAGATATTTTCCGTAGGAATTTTTGTACCTTAATTTCCTACGGAGGATCAAAAGTAACATTCCCGTTATTTGACCTGGACGGGATTTGAACACTCAAACTTCTGATCTGGAGTCAGACGCGCTACCGTTGTGAATTCGATTCTCGGCTACTGCCTACGTTGAACATTTCGCTGCGAAATCGGTAACTGAAAAATTGGAAGGTAATTAAAAAAACAAGTTGATTTTTTGACTACTGTATTTCTTCAAATAGCCGCCTAAAACGTAAATTAGTAATGGAATCGTATCTGTATTTGCACGCTTCTCCTTCTGAAATGTGAACGGATTGATTGTTTTAGTAAAGTTGTGGCAACAGAGCGTAATTATAGATGGGTCTCTTAATTTTGGTTTTCAGCGAAATGACGAGGGTGGCACCTAAAATCATCTTTTCAATCTTCACATTCTTGATCGTACGATGATTTTGATCTTTGACAAATTTAACGTGTTTCAATTCTCTTCAGGAAAAATTATTATTCGACCCTTTCTTATACGCACTACTGGACAGAAGTATACAATCATACGCGAAAATTAGAGTAGGATATCTTGAACAATGCGGTCATGCCGAAATATCTTTGAGCTCAAGTGGAGAAAAACTTTTGCAACAGGGTGCAACTATGCCTCAATGCTTTGTAAAAATGTGTACGGTGCATGGAAAATAAGACACCTAAAAAATGTAGTATAGAAAAAGCCATTTTTAGCATAAAATTTTGGTGAACATTTTGTTTCGGAAATGGTTTTAATTCCTTAGTTCCTTGTAAGGTAGGTAAAAATATCATGCCTAATTGACCAGGACGTGATTTGAACATGTGATCTGGAGTCAGACGTGCTACCGTTGCGCCACCGTGTCACCCGCAGTTGTTTCTCTTAGAAAATGTATATGTTACGTAAAAATAATCGTAAGAATGGAAATGTTACGCTACGCAAAGCAAGTAAAACTGGTAATTCCTTTTTTGGTGAATAGGTTGTTTATGGTGTCAGTAGAAACCTGAAACATATTATAATAGTTCGCCTCTCGGAAAAAAATGCCGGAAGGCCCAAGACCCAGACAAAACCCAATTCATTGTGTAAATTTCGACTAATTCATGAAACTTTAACTTAATGCTTACAATAGAATAGGTGAAATCCACAGGAATACCGTCAAGTTCAAACAAAATGAGTATGTAAATTTCACCATTATTTTACGGGCTCTTATCCAATGAGAGATTCGTAAAATTGAATATGCAACCCTTTTTTATGAACCTTTCAGAGATATTTTCGAAAAAGATTTATTGAAAACCAGCTAGTTACTCAAATCTTTTCTCTTCTAGAGGCCACATGACAACTTTGAAGAAAAATGTTTGCAATTATCCATCTAAACGCAAAAGATTCTTTCTATTGATGTAGCATCCCCACAAGCCGAGAAGTACTCTTATGTTCGAACGAATTTTAGAGTCGTGGGTAGGCAAGGATCTATTAGAAAACTATTAGAAATAAGCATTGTACTGGCGTTTGATACTCCTCAACGAATGAACGTTGCGTTCTTACATGAATAATGTAATCCTACCTCAGATAAAAAAAAAGAACCACCTTACTTAATGTAGGATATTTTCTCCCGTAGTCCTGGTATAAGAAAAAAAATTAAGAATATAATAAAGCAGACCACATTTTATATTTGGACGTTTTCCAAACGGGCCATTGGCTGATTTGGAGCAAAAGGCGATAAAATACATCGTTTGCGTTGCGGAATGTCCTATTTTGCGAATAAGTGTATGTTACATTAATTTTACTGAACAATTACTAAACCAAAGGAAAGAAACCTTTCTCCGCACACCTCTTGGAACGTTAGGAAAAAGGGATCACCGCTACATTGAACCGGACGTGATTTGAACACGCAACCTTTCTGATCTAGAGTCAGACGCGCTACCGTTGCGCCACCGAGCTACAGAAATTTCTACTCAATTTCTGCATAAAATTTAAAGGAAATTTGAATCACTAAATTAAACAATTTTTAAAATTTTTATAAAATTATATTTTAAAATTTTATTTCATGCATTTTGTAGATTGTTATGTTTACAAAAATTACGTGAAATTTTATAGCTATATATGCAGTAGAATTTATGCAAAGTGTACCTAAGGATATAAATAAGAATAGGCTTGAAAATAAAAAAGTAGTTATTGATTAATTATTGCTCTTACAGATTTATTTGTAATTAAAATGAATTTTTTTTACATTAACAAGTACATAAATATACGGATAATTCAAGGTAGAACTTTTATTTTCGTTGCTTTAAATTTAAGTAAGTGAGAACCATTTAAAGTATGTGCAAAAAAAGTTCATTTTTCCTTCTCGCAGACGTCCCAGTTTCCTTAAATCGGACTCTTCCAGGTGTTGAACAATACATTAGAGCACATGATCTCTGTTGAGATCTTAATCTCCTATTTGGCAGAAATTTTGGGGAGTTAGCTTTACTGTTACAATTTGCCCATTTTTGTTATTATATTGGGGAGATTGATTCTAAAAACTTTAAGTAGGATAAAATTAAAGTTGTGTATTGGTAGTATCAGTAAGAAGTTATGGAAGCGATATTGTTTGCGTATGTTCTGTTGTTTGTATTATGTTTTCTGTGCCGCAGTGCGAGTGCCCCACCGAAGCGATTGTCTCGCCGCAGTGGCATGGATTTTCATATCGGGTCGGCCGTGGAAAGAACCGGTCGGTCCTTTTCCGCTGCTTCTCCGGGTATGAGTGACGAAACGAAACGAAAATTAGATGTGTCGGGTGCCAGCAATAATTGCTTATACTCAGTATCCCTGAAGATAGGGTGAAATAGAAAAACCATTAGAAGAGAGACGCCTCCCACAGGGAGGCAAATTGAGAGAGGTAAAGCCGTCCGGAACAACCCTTTCGGGTCAATACGTGGAGGGGGCAGAGGGTGGAGGAAGAAGCATCGGAGAGGCGAAAAACGCCAATCTCGCCTGCGCACAGGGAGTGGAATGGTGAATGACGTCAGCATTTCAACTGACCCAGTTTTAAAAGAGAGCAGCGGAAGCGGATGTTGTAGTTCAATGTGTAACTTACGTGTTTTTTGTAGAGTTATGGCGGTTTTAAGGGGAGTTCCCACTTAGACGATTTGTATGCGAAATTAACTTTAGTATGATGATATGTGAACAGTGTTTGTGCTTTAATAAGTGGGTTGTCATGATGTTCTATACTTCTAAACACATTTCTAGATAGTTTAGTGATGTAATTATCAATCGGCTCCATATGTAAGTCGTTGTGTATGACTCTATTCCTAACGTACCAAGGTGCGTTAGTAATAATTCTGAGAATTTTATTTTGGATGATTTGGATCCGTTTAGTATGGATCGGTGCCGCCGCGCCCCAGATGGGGCAAGCGTATGTTATTACTGGGCGCAAAATACGCTTGTAAAGGATGACTTTATTTTCTAGGGAGAGTGGTGACCTTCTCCCAATAAGGGATATGGCCAGAGCAATTCTTCCCCAGAATTTTTCGGATAGATAATCTATATGTGGTTTGTATGTTAATCGGTTATCTAAGTATAGACCCAGGTAACGCACAACCGAGACCCATTGAATGTTGTTTTCAAAGAGTGTGAGTTCAGTCTGTGGGGCGATAACGCCCCATTTCCTGAATACAATAGCCTGTGGTTTATTTACATTTATAGCTATCCTCCAGTCTGTAAGCCAGTTCTCGAGTATGTCGAGGTAGTGTTGCATATTTTTAATTGTATAACTGAGTTTTACTCCATGGGTCAATGCCGCAGAGTCGTCTGCGAATAAGCATGTACTCACGGTGGGGTTATCGAGCAAATCGTGTGTGTATAAGTTGTACAAATATGGACTTAATACAGAACCCTGAGGAACGCCTGAAAGGCAATTCCCAATGTCTGAAAAAGTAGTATTTACACGAACTCTGAAGGTTCTCCCTACAGCTTCTGAGTTTGTGGTAAATGTAAATAAATGTGTATTTTGCTTAGAAACTGATAATAAAAATGACCACAGTTCAGAATCCTGTTCAAAATCAATCGAGGAAAGGATATTATCACTCAGAAAAAGGGGAAATTGTTATTGTGTCTTTCAGGAGGCCACATTTTTCGCACATGCACGCATTCAAAGACTTGTAGCAAGTGCAAAGGTCATCACTTTGAACTGATATGTGATACCTTTTTTCCCCCACCACAGCAAAAGCGCAGGACACAGATGTTAGGGGTCCTGAGGAACAAAAATTTATGAGTTCCCCGAAAACTGTTTCATGCTCTAAGACGAGGTCCTGTTAGAAACCTGTAGAGCGTTATTGGTAAACAAATCCGAGGAAAAAGAGATAAATATTTTTGTTAGATAACGCTTCGCAGCGATGTTTTTTAAAAAAAGCGGTAGCCTCTGAAATGAAATTTCCCGTAATTCGCGAAGAAAATTTATTAGTATATACATTCGGTTCGAAAACACCCATTCAAAAGAAATACGAAGTCCTACAAATCACCCTTTGCAATCCCAGTGACCCCGAAAACAAGATCGCTATTGAAGCTCTTTTAACGGATCTCATTTCTATGACACCAATTAAAATGTCTTCAAATAAAATAAAACAAACGCTCAGCAGTAAAAAAAAATATTCAGATGTCAAACATAAACGAATTGAATGGAAACGAAATTTCATTGTTGATAGGCGCGCAATATTTTTGGCAGATTCATCCGAGGATAAAAAGAGAAATTAACTAAAACATTATTTGCGATAGATACCATTTTCGGGACAATAATCCAGGGTAGAATATCCACCATGAATGTAAATTGTAAACAAAGTGCTTCGGTATTTAAAATAGAATGTTGTTCCCAATTAAATGAAAATTTGACCCAATTTTGGAACTTAGAATTGATGGGAATTAGTGATACAGAAAAGAATATGTTAGATAGCGATAACGACTTTATTTCGAATTTTGAGAATAATTTAAAATTTAATAACGGAATGTATCAGAAAAAATTATTTTGGGAAGATAAGCCAAACAATTTAAACAATAATTGGGCAATTGCAAAGCGCAGGTTTGATAATTTAAATCTAAAAATGAAAGAGAATAATTGGCTTTATAATGAATACATAAATATTGTTAAAAATCAAATTAAGGAAAATATAGTTGAGGAATGTCGATCCCAATTCGAAATTATTATATGCCCCATTCATCCATGATTCGAACTGATAAGGAGACAACGAAGATCCGCATGGGTTTTGATGCATCTTCGAAAGGTAGAGATTGTAAATCATTGAATGAGTATCTTTATGCGGTCCAGCTTTGAATCCCTTATAATAGATGTAATTTTGAGATTTCGTGAATATGAACATGCGTTTTGTATTGATATTCAGGGAGCATTTTAACGATAGGAATAGCTGAGGAAGATCGCGACTATTTAAATTTTTTTGGTTTCCGAATGAAGGAGATATCAAGTCTTACAAAATTATGAGAATGACTCGTGTACCGTTTGGAGTGACCTCGAGTCCCTTTGTACTTGCTGCGACAATAAAATACCATACTCGAAAATATCAGAAAAAATATAGAGAAACTTTTGAAATGCTATCAACAATGTATTGATGAAATAATTATCTACATTTCAATATATGATTATCAGCATTCTCATGAATCATCATTCGATATGCATAATAATTCATAGCACTGACCTTTTTGTTAATGTCCACGTTAGTTGTCGGATTTCTCATATTAATATTAAAATTATATCCATCCTCTCCTTGCCAAAATAGAATAGGATATTGTAATTCATCATATGAACGATGAGTTTGTGATACTTGCTGGACGTCACCATTTCTATGATGAAGAATTATATTCTTCACCATCTATGACAATTGCCACTTCATCTATGGTTGGTGCGTTGAATTATCTTCGATGTTGACCAATAGGTGTTTTATCTGCCTTTATTATTACTTTGTAATCGTCAGATGACATTTGTCCTATGGCGGTTTTAAATAACTTAATTAATTCAATATGTTGTTCAAACAAATTTTGTAATTCAGCGACAATCTCTCGTTTGGTACTCATATTCAGTTGACACCGTCTGTCGATTTGTTCACCAGTATTTACCATAAAATATATCTGAAGATATTTGTGATCAGCATTTTGCAAGGGTAGTAGTGATCCAGCATGGTGATAAATTTGCCCTTGTACTTTAAATGTTGGCATATATTTTGCACTAACGATATTCATTGCTCCGAACGATGTCATTTGGAAGCATGCATTATACTTGCGTATATTTTTCAAAAATTTTTTGATTGACTTGTTTTACCTGATACTAAAGTTAGTAATGGTTCAGGTGGTGAACGCATGTCTGGTAACTTTATTGAAACCGCATAAATTCAAATTAATATGTATCGTTCGTCTAGACTGTGTCCTGCGAATTCGATTCCTTTGCTGCCTTGCTTGCCTCTGTTCACTCGTTTCTAATGATCGAGCCAGTGCAGTGTGAACTCGATCTCTTTCTTGCCTAGCTTGTCTCTGCTCACTTTTTTCTGAAGATTGTTCTTCTCTTCTCCTTTTTTCTTGATTTGTAGATCGATCAATGGCACTTCACTTTAGTGGCATAATTGTGGGGTTAAATAAAACATATTTCAAATTATTTTCTTCAGTTGAAAATCAATAATATTGTATTAATAATTTATTCTCGTATTAATAATTGCAAACTATTTTGACTGCATTTTTGTATTTATTAGAATTTGCTGGAGAAAAATTGAACATCAAACGCATTAATGTTGTTTTTTGTAAAACACAAAAACAACATTAAAAGAAACCCCATTTATGTATTTAAAATATTTTAAATATATTAAAGATTTTCATTTTTGTTTAAATACATGTGCAGAAATATCATGACGATCTGATGAAGAATTATATCGCGAGAATTAAATATCATTATGAAATGAATGGTATTATGCTTGTAAATATACAATTGTTATTTTGATATTTTTGGGATATTTGTTCGAAAGCACCTAGAACCCCAACTCTGATTTAAAAAAAAATTTTCAAAATCCTTTCCGGGGTTATACTTAATAATTTCCCAAATTTTCACGGCGATTGGATGTATGGTTTTTGAGTCTATCGAGGACAGACACACATTCATTTATATATATATATATATTAATATAATAAACATATAATACATGTCTTTTTATATATTAGTAATTTAATTATTTTATAATTATATAAAATATTTAATAAGCTGTTTTTAAATAAATTTATTTAATTTGTGGATAGGATTCTAGTCGTGCGATCAACTTTGTTTTTCGATTCATTTAACTATTTTTTTTAAAATTAAATAAACTTATTTAAAAAGTATATTAAGAATTTTATATAGAATAATTAAATTAATAATATATAAAAATGACATATATTATTTTTATTATATTAATTATAAAATAATTAATGTTATAATAATATCAATATATTTTATAGAGATTATGTTATATTATAATAATATTTTTTACTTATAGAATATATTGTTTTATTGCTGAAGAAATAAAGACCACCCCGATGGAATCCATGCTCATGTTGACTGGTGCTCCGTTCTTAAATCCCACGAAATTCAAGTGAAGGCCTCAATTCTTTGGGAAAAGATCATTAGAGTGCCTGAATGTTATTCACTCTGGAATGAAGTCAATCAAGACCCAACTAGAAATATACAGACCTAGAAGGGAAGGAGTTCTTCCGTTAAATAATTCACTTGGCTTAAGTCATGAACCAGAATTACTCGTTCCACCACAAAATCCATTGAATTTGAATCTTTATTAGTCTTGATCTAGGTCAAAATAGAGAGAGCGAAATCTCTCTATTTTGAGAGATCTCGCTCTCGAAGTATTAAATATTATTTACCCTGAAATAGAGTGGCTTCGGATCTTTACCGATGAATCCCTTTTGTCCGATAGCCCTAATGCGTGCGCCTGAGTTTTCTTCGAATTTGTTTCTACGTTCCGGTGAACTGAGGTACTGCTTTTGACGGTGAAATTGCTGCGATTTGCACATCTTTGTCACAGCTGCAGTGCCACTTTAAAAAGTTTAAAAGAGCTGTAATCCTCAGCGATTCCAGAGCTGCTTTGTCAGCCATCGTTTATGATAATAATACAATAACACAGGGCATATTGGACTGACACCATCATCTTAAAAACCTAGCATTACTTGAGAAAATTATAGCCCTCCAGTTGGTTCCTGCCCACTGTGTTCCAGGTAACGAGAAAAATGACTTCTTGGCTAAAAAGGGGGCTTTTATCATGCAGAAAATTTCTCGTCCTTTGTCCTTCCATTTTATTAAAAGATCTGTCAAAGCCTGCACTCGTGCTCAGGAAGACCATTATAAACATGTTTCATATAAGTTTTGGAGGAATCATATCCTTAATTTGCGTAAGGGCCCAAGACGTCGAGCGGTCACTGAATTCCGCCTAGCCACTGGACATGACTGCCAGGGAAACCATGTGCATAGACTCATTGTTCCCTCCCTGATATGCTCTCTATGCAGCTCTGGAGAGGCCATGGACTCCGTACATGTTCCACACTGTCCTGTTCTACTCAAGACGTATCTCGCCGAGTGTTAATGGGAAGCTAGAGATATGTTGGATTAATGAACTCTGTTACAGAGCTTTTTGATGTATCCTGTTTTCTTTTTTTCTTTATACTTGTTCTCTGCTGTAATTGTTTATAATCTGTCATTAGAAACAAATAAAAATATCATGCTTGGTGCCCGTATTAACTTACATATCTTCGAAAGTGGTTTAATCTTTGGTTTCCTGCTATTGTTCTTTTCTTCGACGACAACTCTACATCTCATTGAACAATGGTTTCTACAGAACTGTTGGAGAGAGAGGACGGTACAGGTCACAATCAAGACTGTCTTGCTCCAATTAATATCTTTCATAATATTGTTACAAATTTTGTGTAAAGAATGCTTAAAATAGCTTAAATAATTTTGTATCTGGATGTGTAATACGTTTATATTACTTTTTGTTGTATTTATTTTGTGTTAAAATTGTAATATTCGCAAGCAACACCGTTCCTCAGATTATAATGGTGATTCAATGGAAACTTGGCGAAATCTTGACGATAGAGCCAAGTTGGCATCATTTTCGGTCAGGTCGGGACCCTATGGATTCTTCTCGAAATTAGTGGAGAAATTTACTAATACCATGTTCTATGATGAAAGCAGATTTTTCTGTGAAGATCCGTGAGGCCTTTGAATGGTTAGACGCTCGCCGAAACTGAGTCGGTATGGTTTTAGCTAGCGATTAGTAGTATTGCTTTGACCGTTGAAGAGTCGACCAGCGATGAATGATTACTTCGGCTGTTGAGTAGGACGAGCGAGTGCTTGTGAATAATCTTTAACGTACTTATATTTTAGACACTGATAGTTGTGTCTGAGCGTTGTTGAAGGTGTGAAGATCTTCTGAGATTTATTTTATGAATTTTGCTGTTTATCCTGTATTTCAAGGATTGTTTTTCGACAATCATTTTAATTTTGAAGAACTGCCTTGCTCTTTGCCATTGATTGCATAAAATCCCTGATCTACGTAATAATATTTAAATAAAGTTTTCCCCTAAAAGCAACATTTTCCATTCCTTTAGAAACTAATAACTAACGAAGACTTTTTTATTTCCTTGACTCGATTTAAAACAACCATAACCAAAGTACCTTAATGCTGAGAATTAAACTTTCAAGCTTCGTGAAAAAATTTTCGTACCCGTATCTTAAGTGCTTTATTTTGGAATAAATAAGTAGAATTGGACTTTGGTTATTTTTGGAAATATAAATCATTCAAACGTTCTTTTTATTAACCGTTATGCATGCCACAAATATAGAGTGCGTTTTTTCACTTCTGTTGGGTGTTTAGGGTTCTCTTGAGAATTCATGACTGCTCCACTAGCTCATGTGTGCAAATGAATATACATTGCTAAAAATATCTTCGAAGAGTGTCACTCTCTCATGGTGACATTTTTACTAATATATTTATCTTTTCCCGATTTAAATCTAATTTTAATATTTTTCTGATTTTCAATCAACTTTATTAAAGGAAAACAATTAAATATAATACAGAAGCAATTGTCTTAAACCAGTTAAATTTTTAAATGTACAAGCAAATACAGGAATATTTTTTAACAAATAATTACAAAGGACATAGAGGAATTACCCTGTTAAATACATCATATAAGGTATTCTCTAACATCTTGGCTGAACGACTTGGAGAATATTTCAATAAACTAATAGCAGAATATCAATGTGAATTTAAAAAAGGTAGATCTACAACTGATCAACTATACAACATTAGACAGAAGACCAATGAATATGGCAACGCTACATACCACATGTTCATCGATTTTAGGGGTGCCCCGCGGAATAGGAGGAATAAACCCCGTGGGGTGACAACATTTATAGGGAGAAGCGGTCTGAAGTAATGTTGGAGTTGGGAATACTCAAAAATTAGTTAACCTAACCAAAATAACCCTTAATAAAGTGAAATGCAGAATTAAATTAGGGGTTGAACTTTTTCAGATGTTTTTTTTTTAATACTGAACAAGGATTAAAACCAGGAGATTCTCCTTCATGCTAGTTACTTAACCTTGCCCTTGAAAAAGCAATGAGATATTCTGGCATACAAACACAAAGCTCGAAGGGGCAGAAAAAATGGACTTGACTGTCAATGAAGAAAAGATAAAGTTTATGGTAGCTTTAGACAGGAACTTGAATCAGAAACCTCTGACAAAAAATAGTTATGTTTTTGAGGAGGATCGTCTATTCAAATATTTAAGTACAATTGTAAATAGCAACAATGATATAACGATCGAAATTAAAAATATGTTACTATATGGTTTGAAAAATCAATTTAAATCCAAATTTATAAGTTGCGAAACAAAAGTACAACTATACAAAACACTTACAAGACCATTAGTGGCAGTGAGTGCGGGACAATGAGAATACTGGATGTGGAAAACTAATAGAGATTTGAACGAAAAATATTAAGAAGAATTTATAGAGCACTGAAGGAAAATGGGGTCTGGCATATACCTTACAATTCTGAATTACAAAGGAAGTACAGAGAACCAAATTTAGTTAAAGTAATTAAGGCTTTTTTTTCACACTAAGATGACTTGGTCATATATTCAGGTATGATGACAACAATCCAATTAAGCAAATAACTTTTTTGAAACCAGAAGCGAAAGAAGAGGCAGTTACAAGATGGCTAGACAATATAGAAAAATGCTTGCGAAACATCGACGTAAGTAGATGGAGAACAATAGTAATAAGCAGATCAAGATAGTTTGAACTGAGGCAACCTTGGACGGAAATAGGCTGTAGTGGTTATGAAGAAGAATTATAAAGGAAAAAAGAGAAAAGGAAGTACTTTTTTAGCGGAGAATTATTTTTTTCATAATATATAGAAACAGATTTTTTGAAGAGCCTCAACCATCTATGAAAAATGCCATATGCGGTTTGCGACTCTTAAGCTAAATTCACGATGGTCACATGATAAATACAATCACGTGTTCTCCATTGAATTCAAAACTTTCATTCAACTTGTTCCTTTTTTTTATTTGTAAAATTTAGGTAAATTTTCAAATTTGACAATTGGATAAAGATCTTCATATATTACGATTCTTCAAAAAACTTTTCAAAATTCAAGAAAATATTCTTATGTTTTTATTTCCAATGGCGGATTACAAGACCACAGCAAACAAAATGAGAAACAGAGAATATTGACGAAAAAGAAGAAACAAAAATAAAAAAAAAAAATAAGAAAATAGACACAGGTCCGCAGTATAGTCTATAAATCACGCATGTTATGTCTGACCTCCCAATATCTGCTTCACATGGATCCAGAGCTGAGTGCACGGCACTGTGCCAAATGAATGGCGTCCATTTCTTTATTGGAGTCGCACAGTTTACATAGGGGACTCTGGGCAATGCCTATCATGTTTAGATGCTTGGATAGGCAGTCGTGGCCAGTGGTAATTCGAAAATTGGCCACAGCTCTATCTCGTGGCCATTTTGGAATATGAAGGGAGTTTGCTAAACTACATTTTTTTATTATTCTTTTGGTTGAATTTGGACTAGAAGTGTGTTCTCTGTAGTATTTCTTTATGACTTTTGGCACTATAAAAAGGAACTGTATCATAAGAGGTTTGAAAGACTTTTGTCCCCTTTTTCGACAAGCAATCGGCATTTTCATTCTCATCAACGCCACCGTGGGATGGAATCCATTGCATGGCAATATCTGTATGACATTGAAGTAAATCGCCAATTAACAGTTGACATTTTAGGATATCCACTGATAAAGGTGCCTCGATGGAAGATATTGCTTGGAATTGCCCTTGAATCACATAAAATAACTACCTTTGAAACACGATCTGTTAGGCAAAGAAGTTGAGATAGAGCAATTCGTATAGCTATAATTTCGGCATCAAAAGCAGTGCTGTGAATTCCTATTGCTGTATAGAAATAAAATAGGTTGCAGCAAATTCCAGCACCTGCATTACTATAATAGTGTTGTGTTAATCAAATGTTCGTGAACGCTGGTTCGAGTTTTTACAAGAACGCTGTTACTATTGGACTGTAAATTGATTTCACTCAGTCGGTGGATGGCATTCGCGACAAAAAATAGATACAATTACGGACTGAACAACTATTATCTGTCAACTTGGAACCGTCCGTGAAAAAGCATACCACATTATATTCTTATATATATTATACGTATACTTTTACACCAAATGCATTTTGTTTACTTATTGTTGTTGATAAATATGTATACTTAAAAGAAAATTTGAACCGTAAACAAAAGTTGGCAACAATGAAATGCATGAACTGATCGGCTGGAAATACGCGATTGCTTTTATCTTTTGACTACGATGTCACATGAATTTAGCCGATTGAAGAGAAAAGAAGAATTAAGTAATAATTAATCATAAATTTATTAATCGGGAAAAAGTTAAAATTATACAGTGAAATTATTCTTTAAACATCAAGTTATTCCCGATGATTAAGTATAAAAATCCTCTCCAGATCTTTAAGGATGTCGCCATCTAATGTAACAGAATAGGACCAATATCTGTTTTCACGGTGAAAAATGTTCTAACATTAACATAACATTGAATTTTAAGCCAAAAATATTCTTTGTAATATTTCCCGTTACAGTCGAAATAAACTATTATCGTTTTCCTTTTAAAATATTTTCATACTTTGAAAAAAAGGAATTTGTGATCTGATTTGTGTAAGAAGAAAAAAAAAGACTTATTTATAAAACATTTCAACATTGTAAGGAGACAGAACGAAAAATGTGAGGATATACGCGTGCCATAACCAATCGAACTTTTAAAAATGTTGTTCGTTTTTTTTTTATTTTCTTTTTTCGTTTGAAAACATTTCCCCGCTGCTTGACATACGGCGAAGATAACTTTTAAGTGTTTGGTTATTAAAAATCAGATTCTGTTTTAAAAGTTAAATAATAAATATACGATGAGAAAAATTATCACAAAGGATGAGGGAAAAAATGATGAACAATATTATTAAAATTTCTGCAATTTTAAACTGATGCTTCTTCGATTTAAAGGTGGGCAATGAATTAAACCACAAAGGATTAAATAAATAATAAAATTAAGGATTTTCATTTTCAAAATAATCAACTTTTATAATAATCTCTTTCTATATATATATATATATATAGATAAATAGATAGAAAGATAGATAGATAGATAGATAGATAGATAGATAGATAGATAGATAAATTGCTAACGATTTATTCCAGCAGGGCGATATAGCAGTTTATTAATAGGATTAAGTTTTTTCGACACGTTACCCTTCATACAGCAAGAACAAAATTATATGCCAGTTGTCAATATCAAAATATAATATTAAAAAGTATAGAGTCATAGGCCGTTAAAGTTAATCATGTAGAGCATGGGTCGGTAACCCATGGCACGCGTGTCACCAAGGACATCTTAAGACTTCTTGAGACCCTGGGCCCTTATGAAAAAGTAGCCCCCCCCCCTGCGATCCTTTTATCTAATTTGGTGAATATACATGTACTGTTCAATGAAAGTAATCTATGGTAAAAAGAGTTTTTATGTGGAAATTCGTTTTCTACATTTTAAATTCGTGAAATCATTAATTAGGCCTTTAAAATCAATTATTAATAGTATTTCATATTCTATACACATCAAGCGAAATTATTCGAGCGTAATTGAGCCATACGATTTCTCAATTCCTTTTTGACCAATTTGAGTTTTGAAAACGAACGCTCACCACTTGCGTTAGTAATCATCCTTGATAAGAAAATTCTCATAATTATTTTAATATTGGGAAAAACTATGAATAATCTTTCAGTATATATGTATGTATAGAATATGTTGTTCCCAATTCCAGTCCCCTCATCCAACAACGGATCTTCAACTTCATTTGTAGAATTATATATATATATATATTGTTAATCATTCTTTTTCCCAATTCTTCTTTTTGCTTTTTCTTCATCTTTTCCCCATCAGTGATCAAATATGATTTGAGATGTTGATATTCCAAGTTAAGTTCCTCTCCATTAATGACTTTATCGTAACATTTTGATATTTTCTCCCAGGCTGTTTTAATATGTTTCATCTAAAATAGAAATATTTTTAAAAAATCCAAACATTTCAAATAGTTTCGCATATTTTTTACTACGCGTTTGTATATTGCAAATTAGAGAGTCGATTGATTATTGGTAAAAAGTTTCTATTTTAAATTTCTGGCTGTGGCTGTTTTCAAACATTGTGTCAGTGTGTCTCTGTTTCATTCAAGGAAAATTACCCTAACACTCAGTTGTCTTTACACGTTTGTGAACACTTTGATATTCCTTTATGAAGGATGTTTCCTTGGCTTTTGACTCATAATAGTTAAGAGTCTCTTTTAGCTTTTATATATATCATTAATGATTTTAGTAATTTTACACCTTTCGATAAATCCATATTTTTACTCTGGAGAAATAAATTTATTTTGTCAATGCGTGTCAAAATGTCACTCCAAATAATAGTTAAAAAATTGTTTCCAATTCATACATCTTAATTTTTAATGTTTTAGCACAAAGTCGAGTGTCTGCTGCCTGTGATTCATCGTTAATTAAATAATCAAGGCTCGTGACAATTTCTGACTATCCGGAGCTTAAAGCTTTAATTGCATCTGCGCGTGCTGACCAACGTTTTTTTTTTTTTTAAATACTTTTCGGAACTCTTGGATTTCTATCACAGCTCAAATTTAATGTTAGTATATTCCAACGATGGGTTGAGGATGCGGAAAAATTATAAAGATTTTAGACAAAATCATAGAGTAAATTGTAACATTATAGATGCAATCTACTGCTTGATCGCCAAT
>BMAO01002698.1:0-16214 GCA_019973975.1 Trichonephila clavata
TTAAGACCGAGCAGGAAAAAAGAAGAAAGAAACTTCATTGCAATAAAAGTTCATGACGTCACAAACCAGAAAAGAAGATAAGAGCAGAAATCGGGATGTAGCAGAGACGTCTGTTTCACTGCCATAACTCAGAAAGTTGATTTCTCAGTTATTGTTTTCGAGAAAAGGTGACTTGAAAATGTCTTAACAACGTTATTTACCAGAATCCATTGCATGGCGCATTCATCAGCATACTGAATCCGGGCCAACACAACGCAGTGTGGCGGATGCTGCTGGAGTCAGCAGAAGTGTCGTTGCAAGGCTGTGGAATCGATTCCAAGAGACTGGAAATGTGAGTCGTCGGCCAGGGCAAGGTCGGCCACGTGCAACAACTGCAGCTGATGACCGGTATATACAGTTAACAGCTCGTCGTAACAGAACAGACAATGCTACTCAGCTGCAAAGACAGTTTCACGTGGCAACAGGACAAAGAGTTTCCACCCAAACAATACGGAATAGGCTCCATCAGGGAGGTCTCTATGCTCGTAGGCCCATGCTCTGCATTCCATTGACCTCAAGCCACCGTGCGGCTCGCAGAAGATGGGCTGCTGAACATCGAGATTGGGAGCAACGGCATTGGAGCCACGTATTGCTTACAGACAAGTCTCGATTCAGTCTGGATAGTGAAACCCGACGTGTTTTGATGTAGAGGGAAAGGGGCACTCGAAATAACCCCACTTTCATTTGTGAAAGGTCACACTACAAACGAGCTGGCTAGATGGTGTGAGGTGGAATAAGCATAGGTGGACATACGGACCTGCGTATCATTCGGAACGGTACTTTGACGGCCCGCAGATATGCAGACGAGATATTGAGACCTCATGTCATACCCTACGCAGCAGCCATTGGAGATTCCTTTGTTTTACAAGATGATAATGCGAGACCACATACAGCTCGTCTTGTGGAGAACATGCTGGAAGCTGACACAATACAGCGTATGGAATGGTCAGCGCGCTCTCCTGACCTCAATCCAATCGAACATGTTTGGAACGTGCTCGGGCAACGCTTTGCTGCGAGACCAAGGCCTCCATTAACTCTCCGTGACTTGGAGATTGCCCTTCTTGAGGAGTGGAACTGTATTCCCCAAACTCTCATCGATACCATCATCGCATCCATGGGAAACAGGTGTGCAGCAGTCTTAGCTGTTCGAGGAGACCACACGCCTTATTAACAGTACTGAATCATTTCCAAACGTTACTTTTTTATCGTTTACATGTAAACCAATTGTTGCCTTAAATCGGCTTTTTTTTTTTTCAAAGCTTCCATGAATTAAAGCTTAATTCCATATGTGTTTACGTCTTTTTTTCTGTATCGCTCATTGATACGTATGCACTATCCATTTCATGCAGCTCTGTGGATGTCTCGCACGATTTTCTTACTTTCTTTGCTTGCTCCCCTAATTTTTTGAGCAGTGTATTTTGGCCCTTTTTACCGATAAAAAAGCGTCAATCTAACGTGATTCTTAATAAAAGTTGGATGTTCGAGAGGAACTGATCTTTACTGTAAAAGAGACTGTGATCCCAATCTCGGAACGAGTGTAAAAATATTATAGTTAATCTTTACTTGTAATAAATTGTTTTTATAATCTGATTGAAGTCATTACAATAGGAACAAGCAGAGGAATTCAAGAAAGTGCCGAAGAGTTGGCAAAGGTCTTTGATTCTTCGGTGTCTAAACATTTCTGTTCATTACTGTCGAATGCACCGAATTCAGAATTCTGTTTTAATAGTCGGGTTTGTATTTTAAGCTTGCCGTGAAAGCACTCATAAAAGAGTTGAATCGTATTCTAATTTTAAAATGTGACGCATGAACATATTGATGTGTTCACAACATCTGTTCGGCAAACACATCTGGTGTAGGTCTGGTTAAAGTAATGGAGGTGAAGTGATGTTATTGTTCTAAAACAACGATTCATTGGTTGTATAATAACGTTTTATGTTGGATCTACATGCCACCGATTTGCCACTTTTGTTGGAAATAAAACTCTCTTCAACCTACTTTTATCTCACTTTCTATCTCTCCTCGAACTTCCCCTTTTCAAGTTATAAGCAGATCGTGTGGTGCTATTTAAACATACCGCTATCGAACAAGCCGAATCTAATTTACACGAAGTTTTGTGTAAAGTTCTCTTTTCTCCAATGGCATAACTTTTCCTTTAATATATAACTGTATGTGATCTGCTTATTTGAGAGATTAAGGGATTATTATTATTAATGTTTTATAAAGTGTTAACATGATTGAATGTTAGATTAATATGTTTAGGTTTGGGAATTAACTGTTACAAATATTTAATGTTTAAAGTTTTTCAGACTTTGATTTTATGGTTCATGAGTCTCCCCGCGCAAATGATCGTGGATTAATATCATTATAAGTTTTTTCTTCCCGGGTTCAGTGTTTGAAATATGGGACAAATAATAATTCTCAATAGAATAAACATTTTAATTAAAATCAGGACGTAACCAAAAAGAACACTAAAAATTATCTTTGCAATTGATAATCTAATGAAAATAATTAGTGAAAGCAGCAGCATTTTGTATTACATATCATAAACACATATCAATCCGAACTCTAACAGTCAACTGAAGAACTACACATCGAGATACTTTACAAAGAGAATGTTTACTTTTGGAACGAAACTTTTGGTACCAAACGATTAAATATCAGTAAATAAAACAGACGATAATAAGACTTAGATTTATGTAAATTATTAAACCAAAGAAGCGTTAATAGTAGAAAAAAAAGAGAATAAATTTCAATTATAACATATATATTAAAAATATTTTCAAAAAACATTTCATATTTACATGTTAAAAATTTCGATTTATATTCAAATGTAAATCAACTGCTTAATTTTTTTTTATGTATAGCAATCTTCTCCAGTCCAGGTGAAGGGTAAAGAACCATAGTAGGCTGTCAAATAGTGCGAGTTGTCGCTGTTTCCAATTGCTTTTTCCTTTCAAGAGAGCGATTGGGGAGAGTCTGGTAATTTTGAGTCTGGTCAAGGGAAAGTACGACTCATGGGTTGCAGACTGGAAAGAGAAAGGACAATTTTAACTGGTTTTAATCAGGTGAAAAGGCACCCTCTATGTAAAAGTCCAAAAGTACAGGGTTATTCATAATTCTCTCTATATTTTTAGAGCACTGTTGTAAGAGGACTACGAAGAATACAGCAAAAGAAGAACATTTAAAAGAAATCAAAAACAATTCAAGTTTTATTTATACATCTCATAGGTGTTCTATGTGTGAAATCCTGGTTACAAAGCATATATCAATCTTATAGTCAAGTTCCCGTCACACTCTACTCAACATTATTCTATCACATGTTATCTTTTCATGAAGATCTGCTATATCACGAAGGGGATACAAATAGCTGTCAGATAACATGGAAAATGTAACACGTACTGTCAATAACGTTGCTAGAATCATGTTGAATAGAGTGAGGCAAACTGGGCTATAACTTTGATGCATGTCATATAACCAAACTTTCAGATAACATGAAAACGATAACACGTACTGTCAATAACGTTGCTAGAATCATGTTGAATAGAGTGGGGCACACTGGGCTATAACTTTGATGTATGTCACATAACCAAACTTTCAGATAAAATGAAAAGGATAACGTCTACTGTCAATAGCGTTGCTAGAATCATGTTGAATAGAGTTAGGCAGTAACTGGGCTATAGCTTTGATGCATGTCATGTAACCAAACTTTCAGATAACATGAAGAGGATAACACGTACTGCCAATAACGTTGATAGAATCGTGCTGAGTTAGGGATTACGGCTCCACGATCCTGGAGTTTTTTCAAATCTCAAAATTCTCGGATTATTATAACTAATCCCGGGATTTAATTTTTCTCAGAATTTAATTCTGAGAAAAATTCATTCCTGAGATAATAAATTCTGATTTTTCATTTCTGAATCATCAATCGTGAATCATTTTTCTGAATTATCATGTTAAGTCAATATAAAAGATGTGCTTTTTTTGGATTTTACTCTCTTCTTTTTATACATCAAGAGATATAATAATAATAATAATTTTTTATTATAAGAATATTCTCATATGTGCTACGTAAGTTTTCATTGCTGATTGATGTATCGAAAAGACATTTCTTCAAAATTCTTTCTGAATATTTAAAGTTTGTGAATTAACTCAGTTATAAGTTATTTCAATGTTTTCTTCTTTTTTAATCTACAGAGTGATAAATTTAGTAATATTATTTTGTTACCAGCATAAATATATTTTCAAATTAGATTGCATGCAATAATATTTAAATGCCGTTAAAAATATTTCAAACAGACATTTTTTTTGGAAGCTAAAAAACAGAATATACAATGTATTTATTAATATTATTTTTAATATTGATGTTTGTTTTTAGAGTAGTTTTATTAGAGTTAATTTTAGTTTTAATTATGATTAGTTTTTAGTGTTAAATGTTAGTAAGATTTTAAAAAAAAGTATTTTTTCTGTGGTAGTTGTACAACTAAAAGGTTTTTTTTTAAATTAAAATTTGTATAAATTCATTCTTTTTTTGTACGTGCTGCGTACAGGTATATGAGAGTTCGTCGGGATAAAAGTTCAGTTCAGACTTTATAATTTCAACTTTGAAATATCTTTCTTATAATTTCTTACCATGCAGATATCAATTCTAAATATATTAAACATAAAATAATACAGTGTTTCAATGAAAATAAAATAGGGACTTTTATTCTGTTTTAAATTTAATATAAGATTTTGGAAAATCTAAAACATATCAATTTTTAATTCAAATAGGTAAATTTTTAATGAATTCAAATTGTACTATTTTTATTGAATTTATTATGTACTATTTTCTATAAGTTTTTATGATAAATTAAGTTTTTCTTTTTTATCGTTTCAATAAATATTAATCTTAAGCCAATTTTTTAATTATGCTATCAGTTTTATTATACAATTTCAGACATGCTAATGTGAAAGTATTTTCAATAAATTGTACAGTCCTAATACAAAGACCAATCCCGGGATTTGGATAATGTAATCCCAAAATCCCGAATTGAAAATATAGCACAGGATTGCAAACCCTATGTTGAGTAGAGTTTATCAGTAGCGATTGATGCATGTCGTGTAACTTATCTTTCCCACATAGAAAGAACATCTGTAAAATATATAAATAAATCTTGAATTGTTTCAGTAATCCTTCTTATTTTTTGCTGTATTCGTTTTAAATATTTTACTATAGAATCTAAAAACTTTCCCTTGAGGAAATTATAAATAATCCAGAATTGTAATATTTGAACATAATTTTTAAAAAAGAAACAGAATAGGATGCTATGGTATGGTTACTAACATCAATGCCACCTGTCTGACGTTGTCAGAAATAGGCCCATGAAATTCATCGTGACAAAGGGCTAGATGTACATCTGTCTTAGCCGTTGTTTTGAGCACAATGCAGGTGGCAGAACGTTTTAGCTCAGTTCTACCTCAATTTTGAGGGAGAACACCCTGGAGGTGGTCAGGGGCCTCCCCCACATCTCTTCAATTCCACCAACCGCACAAAAGTACTTGCGGCTCGACGGCTATTTAGAATACCCCCATGCCACAAAGGGGCACTATACATGAACAAACATCCATGCCTTCTCTGGGATTCGAACCAAGACCCTACGGTACAGCAGTCAGCTATACCGGATGGGTGGAATAGAATAAAAATAGTAAGTGAAAAGTATATTAATAATGCAAAATATTATTATAATCTGTTATTTACTTTTTCTTGCAAATAAGCTGACTAAAGAAATTTATTAGAATATTTATGCTCAAAATAATAATTATAACACCTTTTGTGTAATTACTGAGTTTTTCTGCATGTTCATTTACGAGATTATTATTACTTTGAATGTAACTAAGTATAATATTTCTATATATAAAAATGTGTGTGGATGTTGCTAGTTCACTTGTTTGTAAAGTTTCTTCATTATTTGTTTGACTTTATGGTTTAAATTTCTATTTAAATTATTGCTTTTGATTTCACCCTTATTTAAAATATTTTTATTTACCCCCTTCAAATATATATATATATATATATATATATATATCCATCCATATAACACATGGGCTGAAAAGTCCCGGGCCTAACACATAGATGGCGCTAGTTTTATTGCAGTCACCTTTTTTCAGTTAATACTAACCTTCAAAAGACAGCTGTTAAAGTTTCATGATATTCTATTCATTAGTTTGTGAGTTATTGTGCTAAGAGTGACGCTACTTTTGTTATTTTCAGAACAATGGATCAAAAACAATTTCGTGTTTTAATTTTACACTGCTTCTTGATGGGAAAAAATACCGTTCAAGCGAAGCAATGCGACTACTGGCTGTTCGCAGACCTGAAAAAAATGCTCGCCGGTAAGATTTCGCACGAATGAAGAGGCTATCGCTGAAACTGAGGCCTATTTTGAGGCAAAAGATAAATCGTTCTACAAAAGTGGTATTGAAATGTTAGAGCGGCACTGGAATGATTGCGTTGCTCTTGATGGAGATTACGTTGATGAATAAAGCTAATTTTGAACCAAAAAAACTGTGTTTTCTTTGTTAGGCCCGGGACTTTTCAGCCCATGTGTTATATATATATATATCCATCCATATATATATATATAAAGACATATAAGCAAAATTATCAGAATCCCGGGGGGAATTAAATAAACTGTTTAAATAAACCTAGCGATTGATATCTTACAAAAAAAAAACTCGAATTCTAGGTAAACCATATTACAAATAAATAAGCTCCATGAAAATGAATTTAATGGATCTTGAAAGAAATTTCGCTCTTAATTTCTCTTATCAGTGACAAAAGACTCCAAATGATGTTTTCTTTGGTTGGTGAAATTTTCGAACCCCTTAGAAAGAGCTCGAGAAAGACAAACATATAAGTGTACGGAATGTCAAATTGAAATCACAGAATAAAAGAACTCGAACACCACATAGGGAAATATATTTTTCTTTCTCAAGTTACTTCCTTTACATGATATTTTATATAAAGTTAAATAATACATTTTGTGTTATCTGAGCTATAATTTAAGAAAATGTAATGTATTAAAATATTTCTTTGAATTAATATTTCATAATTCTAGAAAAAAATCATTATCAAGTCTAAGTTTAATAATCGCAATTAGAAACTTTTAAAGTAATCATAATGATTGACATTTAAAGTCCTCTTTCTTTTGAATCCATAAGAAGAGATGATTGAAAATGAAAGAACTGTGATGATGAAAGAACTCTTCTTCTGAAACTTTCAAATCTCGGTATCCATTCAAACTTGTTTGGATGTTTTCAGAGTTTCCTTTGCCAGCGAAACTGTAGAGCTCTCTACGAAGGCTGCAATTCAAAATACAAGATTCTAATGAGTAGTCCAGCACAGAGAGTCATTTCCAGCAGCTTCCTTTTCAATCTTTATGTAAATGAACTAATTGCTATTTTGGAGACTCTTAACTACACTAAAGTGTCACTAAATTAGGGAAAGCAAGGGCTATGCAAATTGTGTAGCGCTGCGTATCTTCTATGCACAAGTGAGGGCGCTGTTATGAGTGCATACATAGCGCGCACTGTGGTTGTTCTGAATTAGGTGTTGGATTACCAGTATTGGTAAACTGCCTGATTTAGACGACTACGGTCATGGACAAATGGTACGTGCGCGACGCAGGGGCCATTCCATTTCCGAAATTGTAAGACAGCTAGGACTTTCAAGGTTGACAGTGTCAAGAGTATACCAGGAATACATGGATTGTGGACATAAAATTAGAGATCAGGCAAATGCAAAAGACAATTAGCTTTAACAATGCGTGCTGAGAGACGGTTCAGGCGTATTGCACTTTGCCAGCGAAGACAAACATTAGTTTAAACTACTACCCTGTTGAATGAAGTTGCCAGTCGTACAGTCAGTAAACAAACTGCAACGCTCTCTTCACCGTATGGGTTTCGAGAGCCGTCGAACTATGAGAGTACCATTGCTCAATGGTCGCCATTGGGCTGCACGTTTTGCCTGGGCAAGCAAGCACAGAGACTGGAATGTAAAGGACAGGAAACGAGTAGCATGGCGTGATAAGTCTCGATTCTGACTACTGAACACCGACGGGAGGTTGAGAAAATGGAGTCAGTCTCATGATGTTATGGATCCTGCATGTCAGGTTGGAACAGTACAAGGGCATGGTAGCTCAAACATGGACTGGGGTGTTTTTTCGTGGCAGTGCTTGTGATCTTTGGTTCATGTACCAACATTCCTTTAATGCAAAATTACAGCTGGCTGTTTGGATGAGCATTCCTCTGAATTTTCGGTCATAAATTGGCCACCTAGAAGCCCAGACATAAATCCTATCGAGGGTCTTCGGGATGTTTTGGAACAATGCGTGAAAGGCCATCACACAGCACCAACAAACGTTATTGAATTATGGACAGCTTTAGCCTATATTTGGAAAGTCATTCCCTTGGAACGTTTCCAGAAACTTGTTGAATCTATGCCTCGTCGTGTGGCAGTCATTATCAAGGACAGAGGAGGCCCTACTCGTTACTACAGCGTTTCTCAAACTATGGGGCACACCTCCTAGGGGGCGTGATAACTTTGCGAGGGAGGTGCAAGCATATTAAAAAATCGAAGACAAAAGATTATTTTTAAAAAATATTAATTTACTGAAAATAAACAAGTAAAATATATTTAGCATAGTAAAAAATAAAATGCACGTTTACACTGATGTAATACAGTTATGAAAGTATCAGTACTGTGCAATGTGTTTTATGTTAATTTAACAATGCTAAATTAAGAACAAGATTAATAATTAACAATGTCCCTTTGGGCTTGTGATACATAAAATTATATACAAAAATTAACACTTATCTTGATAATTTGTACGATTTATAAATAAACCCTTAACTGCTGAATTAAAATCACGCGATTCGCTCCCCTTTTCCACAAAGGCGCACGTATGTGATGTGTTGGGTGGGAGGGAAGAAAAGGAATACATTAGCCAAATCGTATGAAATAATTAAATCCTTCTCAAACACACTGTAAATGTCCCTTTATTGCAATTCAAAGTCTTTGGAATAATTTTGTGTACAGCAGTGCTCAGAAAATATCGTGCTTCGCAAAGATGTATATATACATCCGGGGCAATTAACCCTTTGGCTGGGTGACACGTTTATATACGATGATGGCACTTAAGAAGTTATAGTCGTATTGTACTCTTATCGTCAATGTGTATAGTATTATTGAATTTAATACATTGTTATTGTATGGAGAGGGGGGAGGACGAAAATTTTGATTTGATATTAAGTAGCAAATATTGAAAGTTTGAGAAGCACTGCGTTACTGTGTAGGTATCCCTAATTCAGTGATGCATCAGTGGATGTAGATCTTCTGCGTATAATAGATATACATTTAACGTATCTATTTTACCCAGAAGATCTATATATAATTATATGGAAAGAGACGACTCAATAAGTAACAGAGGTGACAATATCGCCTTAAATATCTTCTTATCACGCTAAGAAGATATTGGAGGCGATCTTGAATAAAGCTTTGGAAATTCTTGATCACTAATGCAAAGATAACAACATGAAAGTAAATCTGGACAAGGCAGTGAAAATTACAGCAGCATCAAATGTGACTCCACACGAATTATCTCGTTTGTGCGCAGTTTAGTGCCAACGAATTAACTCGATCCGTTCATGTTTAAGTAGTTAATGCACCAACTAACATATGAAGTGCAGAATATAGAAAGCAAAATATTTGGATAATCGAGTAGTTATTTGAAAGTGATCATAGTAAAATGTCTTATGATAACGTTTACAATTGCAAAATTGTTACTTACTCGGCCTTTAAAATAATTAAATAGGAAAGATGCGAACTTGTTTTTAATCCTTATGTTCTTAATTTTGGAAACACCCTACGCACATGTTTACTCGCCATTTCATTAGCTACTTTTATGTAAAGTACAGGGGCCGCGCGTACGCAGCCCCGCTACCAAAAATTACGCACCCCAGACAACCACACTTTGTGGAAGTGGCGAAAGTCAGCCCACCCAAGTGCAATGGCAGGCCTCTGCTCGGGAGATCCTCCTTCTTGATCAAGGATAGCCCCAGTGCCAAGTAAGTATGCTCTCATTCTTAGATCAATAACATTTATGTAAGGAGTTCGGATAATAATAGTGGTAGTCATATAAATAAAAATTTTCAAAGAGTTATGAATTGTTTTAAAAAAAACATTTCCGTATGTTTTTAAAAAGCATTAAAAATCGTTAAGAGTTAAATATGTAAGAAATTTAAAACCTTATATTCTTCTTTTTACGTCATTTTCATATCCTTTTGGTGGCTATCTCTGTAGCATTTCAATGTATACATTTTATACACTATCCGGCAACTCTACTTGCTCAGTTTTGATTAGTTAGCTCGAGGCTATGAGTTTCATGTGGAGCCTGCCGTTCTGGAGCGTAATAAATGTTTATGTTTTGTTTTATTTATTTGTGCTAACTTTTATGCCAATACTCTACATTTAATAATATAAGTTAATTCTATATCCTGTTAAATTGAATTCAATTTTCTATCTTGAATTTTACAGTTTGAATTTTTATTTACACCGCACTTTAAAATTACAAGGGATATCGCCATTTTTTTATGACTTCTAGACTAACATCTTACTCTCCAAATTTCAACATTACCCCAATGTGTGGAGTTTTAATAACAAATTTAAATTACTTTAGTTCGGTTACAAGGCAGATTTTCACTGGTACCAGGATTTGAAAGTAAGAATTCAACGATACGGACCACGAGTTCATAACCATGACTATTCACGTACCATATGGCCACTTAACTTCTTGAAAGGAATCTTTGACTCGGCAGTCTTATTTTATCTGATATATGACACAATACCCTTTCTTCCAGTTTCCACTGAAGATGTTTTGTAAATTCGTTAATATATTCATTTTGTGTGTACAATAGTTTACTATGCTCCAGCAGTTTTCTATTCAGAAAAAGAGATGAAAAATATAAACAAAGAAATGATGTAAACATTGAAAAAAGATATATTTCTATATCAACAGAAGAAAAGAAGATAGCATTTAAAATTTTCCAAAACCTAGATCTTAAAATTCCTTAAAGAAAAAGCATTTTTTTTCAAAGGTTTTATATGCCTGCTTTCTTCTTTATATTAATTATTTTTTGTAGTATTATTTGTTGATATTTTCTATTCAAGCAAGAAAAAGAGGGAAGGTACATTTTACTGAATATCACTGATGCTGCTACAATCATAATGGGAAAATTTATTAAAGAAATAGAATGTTGACGTATTGAAGAAACATCGGTGAAATATTCAGAAAGTTTGAAAAATATCGTACATACCGTAAAAGATGTCAAAGGAAACTAAAGTAAGTTTCTGATCTAGTTGTAGCTATTCTAAAATGTCTATATAAGTGATAAAAAGAACTCTTACAGCTTTCTAGTAGCAGGCTTCAATAGCATAATGCGTCATTCCCAGCTGTAACCCTTCCATTTATGCATCCTTACCTAAATTCGTAGCTTTTGTTCATTCAATGCAGAGATTCCCAAACTCTTTTGTGTCATGGACCCCTTGACATGTTTTCTGGTTTGGAGTAGACCCCTGCTTACCTAATATTGAATTCTTGCAAATTCATCAATTTAAATGTGGTTTTGATCACTAGTGTAGAGCTACTTACTTTAAAAGATTTAAATTCTTAACTGTAGCAAAGTGAAGTGTGAAAAACTTAAGGAAAAAAACATTTGTTATAATTTTAAACATTTATTAATTAGTAAATAAGAAATAAGAAATAAATTTATTAATTTAGTAAAGTAAATGAGAAATAAGTAAATGGCTTTAATTAGAAGGACAAATTTGATTCTTTTTAACATATTTTCAATGTTTCGCATCAATTTTATTAGGTTTAGTCCTAAATATCATACAGTGTTTTGTTGTTATTGTGAAGTTCCCAACCACGCTGAAATTCCTTTTTACTAGGAAAAGCAATTAACAAACTTTCTCAATTCCATGATTTGAGGCAGACAGATTTAAGTGTTTATATTTTAATAAAATATTACGCGTAAGTAAATAGGCATCACCCCTGTTTATGTGCGACATTTATTCCATTTATAGCAAGTTAAAATGAAAGTTGCGAACTGGTTAAATGAGTGACACAACAATAGACTCCCATTTGCACCTCATAAAAAAACCAATTTTTTTCCTGTTGACATAGACCCCTTTGAGAATCACTGATAAAGTATCAGAATATGAGCGTAAAGAGATAGTGCTTTAAGGGGTCTCAGGGGTGTTAAACCTTTTTTTTTCGAATTTTCGAAAAAAATATATCTTGTTCTTCATTTTTTTCTGAACATTTTGATACTAACCACGTGACAATACTCCAAAAACTTCGAAAGTTATTCAAAAAATTGCAAACAGCAATTTAGTCATAACAACTTTTAAATGGACACATGCCACGCCCATTTATTTTTAATTTATGCATACCTTTCATTTTTCTGTTTTTAATAAGCCTCATGAAATATTTTAAGCGCTTGAGTTGATCAGAAGGAAGCCTGCAACTCAAAACATTCATTCTGCTGTGTTTTGATTCTGTTGTGTTTACTTTAGCACACGTTTTTTTAAAACACTTATCTAAATCGAAGATATTTATTGTTTTATTCTGAAAAAATCATTGGGCAATCGCCCCAAAAAAGATTTAGAGGAAATAAATATTTAAAGGTAAGTGACTCACATGTTACAGATATGAAAGATACGAAGAAGTGTGTAGAAATGAAAAGTACAAGTAAGTGTGCCGAAATGAAAAATGCTTCTAGTAAAAAACTTTCACGAATTCAGACTTCATTAAAGTCAAATCTTGTTAAGGTAAGTGAAAACTTCAAAGAATATCGTATTTTTGATTTTATTTCAACCTTTAGCTCTATTTTGTCAGTATCATGCTCTTTAAAATGTCATAAACCATTAACAATTAATGAAAAATCCACTCGTGGTTTATGTTCGAATTTTGAAATACATTGTAAAAACTGTGGGAGTATTTGTACTTTTTCAAGCTGTGAAAACATTGGGAATAAAAAATAATGCTCCAGAAATTAACAGAAATCTATTTTAGCAATGAGATGCATAGGTCAAGGTTTAGAGTCATTAAAAACCTTTTGTTCTGTAATGAGTCTTCCTAATCCTGTTGAACAAAAATCATATGATGTTATTAATAATAAACTTTCACTTGTTATGAAGGAAGTCGCCGAAGAAAGCATGAACAGGGCAGCTGTCGAAGAAAATTCTTCGTTACCTGATAACATTTTAACGGTAAGTGGTGATGGGACCTGGAAGACGAGAGGACATTCATCGTTGATTGGAGTATGTACTCTAATGGGGCCGAAACAGGTAAGGTTTTGGATAGGAAGTGTTGTCCTCATTTTGCAAATGAAGCGACAGTTATAAAGGGGTAAAGTTTGGTATCAAGTACAATAAATGGCAAAGAGCGCATAAGATTTCACGTAGAAAAAATTATTCTGGCTCTGCTGGTAAGATGGAGGTTGACGGGATGTTGAGGATTTTTAATCGATCAGAAAAGCTTCACAACCTGAAATATTCAAACTACATAGGAGATGGCGACACAAAAACATTCAATGCCCTTTCTGAAACAATCCATACGGCGATGACCATCTTATTCAGAAAATAGAATGTGTAGGCCATGTGCAAAAGATAATAGGTACAAGACTTAGGAAGCTTAAATTAGTATATGGTAAGAAGAAATTATCTGATGGTAAAACTATAGGCGGTAAAGGTAGGTTAACTGATAGTTTAATTGATAAGCTTGCGCATTACTATGGTAATGATATTCGATGCAATTCTACTAGTGTAAAGGAAATGCGGAAAGCCATTTGGGCTGTTTGGGGTCATTTTTGCAGCACCGATGATGAACCGATGCACTGATTTTGTCCTACAAATCGAAATACATAGTGTAAGTATAATGCCGCAATTAATAATAATTTACAAAATTATAAACACAAACCCTCAGTTGCGAAAAGCTGTTCGAGATGTAATTAAGCCTGTATTTGCAGACTTATCTCATCTGGCACTCCTGAAGAAATGCTTAGGAGGTAAGACACAGAATCCTAATGAAAGTTTAAATTCATTAATCTGGAAGTTTTGTCCGAAGATTCTAGCCTTCAGATTGCAGAGATTGCTGCAAATCTAGAAACCAGCATTTTTAATGATGGAACATCAAATACTTATTACTATTTTAGAGAAATTTGGCTTAAAAATTAACAAAAATGTTTGTGTGTCCCTGGCTGAACGTGACAATCGTCGAATCTTTACGTCAAGAAAGAGGAGCTCAACGGCATCGTTTGAAGCTCGCAGAGCCAAAAAAATTAAAAAGAGTAAAGAAATTGAGCTATTTGAGCAACAGGAAGGCATATCCTATGATCCTGGAGCATTTTAGCATGTAAGTTTTAAAATTTATTTTCTCAAATTCAATTTAAAATTTTAAAGCCTTTTTTCTCAGTTTGTGTTTTTTTCACTTACGCGCATTGCGTTTCAAAAACTATCATACTTTGATGCATAAAACTTTACAGAATTATAAACTCTATCATAATCTTTAAAATCCTAGCTATTTATAGTATTACATATTTGTAATGTTTTGAAAAATTTCAAAAAAAATTTTTTTTAAAAATGTACTTTTTTATTTTTTAAAAATAATTTTTTTTATTCTTTTTATATCTAATCGCTACCATCTAATAAGGATATATTTGACTTTATAAATCAACTTATTGCTAGTAATTAGAATTATTATTTCAGAAAATATCATGCGCGTCGTAAAACTTACTATTTGTTTCTTACAAAAAATTTTCTTATATTTATGTGCTTATTATTTTTAAAATTATGATTATATTTTAGACATTTTATACTTTTTTGAAACTTTATTCCTTTATAAAAAATTTGTAAAAGAATCAAATTATTTCATTTTAACCTCAAAGAATTATTTCTAGTCGAAAATTGTTCATATTTTTGTGCTCTCTGAAACATTTTTAACACCCCTGAGACCCCATAAACGATCTCCACCAAACTACTGCCGAATGGAGATTGATTATTTAAGACCAGTCAGTAGGCTAAATATCTTCAGATTATCGATTTTGAGATTTCTAAAATGTCCAATTCATCATCTTTTCAGTGATATAAGATATTTGCTATTTTATGAATTAAAAGTACGTCAAAATGACTTTTAAAAATAGTCAGCTGTTGTGCTATGCCCACTTTGGCAATTAAAAGTATCAATATTGGCCTTTTAAATTTGGGAAGCAGTTGCAAAGCCAGTCAACTTTTTCATTTGTTCATACACAATTAACTGTATAATGCAGTTTTAACTGTTAGCTTGTTTACCTACTTTTGGAACGAAGATTGTAAATTTTATGAAATCATTGTGCTTATTTGTTTGAAATTTATGCAAAAAATTGCATGGCAGAAAAAAGGCTACACCTCATTTAATGGTGCACTTATTCCAACCAATATAGATACTGGACAGGTAATAGCTGTTAAAATATTGAATATGTGAAACCTTACGTTTTCTTTAAATCAACAGTAAAAGAAATTTCGTATCATAATCAGTAATCAATATAATCGATAATTTCAATAATCAACAAATTCGTAATATATCAATGGGAATTGAAGGGGAACCAAAAATCGTTCTACCTTCATTACCTTGCATTGTAAATTATGGAAAAAATTTTATTTACATTTATTTTAATAAGGTAATGTTTTGTATAAAAATGACGGTTTTCTGAAGTTTAAGCTTTTAAAATCGTGTAAATTTACAGTAGGCATGTACTGCATGTTTCTTAAATGCAATTGAGTATACTGAAGTGACATTTTTAAAATAATATTAAAGCAATTACCTAGAAAGCAGATATAAAAAAAAATGATAATTTTCAATAAATTCATAATGATGCTCGGTAAAACTTTCTTTGAAAAAACTTATTAATATATTTAAAAAAATTCACTTCAGTATTAATATAAATCTCTAATTAATATACAGTTAAACTCTTAGATTTTATGTTTAATAGTTTCTGAGAAAAAGGTATGGGATGATATATCGAATGTGAAGTTTATTGTCTTTGCGAGAAGCTTGTTACATACATAAAAATACATAAAGTTCATGCTTAAAAAA
>BMAO01002699.1:0-76843 GCA_019973975.1 Trichonephila clavata
AATACCAATTATGGACAATTGAAACTCAACTACTCAAAAACATTCTAAAACGAGAGTACAAGAACACAATACTAGTAACTATACTTTAAACATATCATAGAAATTCCTTTAGTGTGAATAAATTTACTAGTGCGATGGCCAACACAGAATAAAACAAACACCATCTCGAATATTATCAAATTCATAAAACACAATTGTAATTAAGAATAATAATGGCAAAATAGCTACTTTCTTCTACACTATCATAAGGTACTGGCGAAAACAATAAAAGTTCAAAATAAACATAAATGATAATGCATCCACAATAAGTATTCAATAAGTAGGTTGCAAGAAACAAGAAAACATATATTTGATTGATATATAACATGATAAAACCAACGTTTAATAGCTCAAAATTTAATACTTCTAAGCAACAATGAAATTCACAAGAGATAATGTATAAATGAAACACAATAACAAAATACGTAGAATGAGCATACTAAAAAAAACACATGGAGCATGTATGGGACTACACACATAGCTAAAATAGTAATTCACTGACTTTATGAGTTATACAAGAGCCTTTCTCTATATTTCCTGACTTATTGTAGACATGTACCTTGTGTCCACAGTATATATTTTGAAATAACATACATGCAAAAGCATATGAGTGACAAAAACAAATTTAAAAAAAAACATCAATGTATATAATATTGATATTTATACAAATACCAACATAATAAAATACAATTAATTCTCATTGATACAAAATGAATTCCTACAATCTACCCGACAACAATCTTTGAAGTATTTTAAGATAAGCATGGACCCTTCTCCGATAACAAAATGTCGACAATAATATGAACAAAGTAAACATTAAAATTTTATGTATGAATTTAATTTATTTATTTTGAAACACTGTAATAAGTTTAATCTAAATATTCGAATTCACACGATTCCTTAAATTATATCTCTGTTCCTCACAAACATTTTTTACCTCTGTATCTACTGTTATATTTTCATCCAAATTGTTCAAATGCAAATATTTAAATCTTTTTATAAAAGGAATCATTCGGTTGACATGCGTGTTAAATTTCTTTCTCAGATGCTCGACATGCTGAACTCTGTAATTCACTTTGGAAAACCGTTCTACAACTCTATAGGGACCTTCGAACTTGGGTCTGAGTTTTGGAGACAATTTAGATTTAAGGTTAGGTGTCCTGATAAAACATAAAGAACCAATTTGATAATCGTAATGATGCGACTTTGTATTCTTTGTGCTAAGAGCGATGTGCGATGCTTCTTGATTTTTTAAATTATCTAGGACTTTCTGAAAAATATTCTCTAATGAAGGTAAAAGTCTTTCGACGTATTCATACGTATTTTGTGATGTATCAGAGCTCTTTTGATATGTGTACGACAGACGAATGTCTCTGCCGTGTTCTAAAAAGAAGGCGAAGTGAAAGTGGCCTCGTGAATGGCTGAATTTAAAGCTAACATAGTGTGAGGGAGTTGTTCATCCCAGTCGTTTGTGTCATGAGTGATTGCTGCAAGGATGTTAGCCAGCGATTGATTTGGCTTCTCTACTCTTCCATTTACGTGAGCTGAATAAGTTGAAATATGTCGTTTCTGGATACCCATGACTCTACAAAATTCCAGGAACTCAGAACTTTTAAAATAAGTGGCGTTATCGACAACCAACTTATGAGGGCAGCCCCTGTGTACAATATAATTATCAAAGAAAGCTTTAGATATGGTGCTGGACTTAAGATCAGGAAGTGGACGATATGAATGTATTTGGTGAATGCATCTATCATGGAAAGGACATAACTATTCCCGCTAGGCGTGGTTTTTAAAGGACCAAAAATATCCATATGACAAGTTTCACCTGGCAAATGGCTCTGTTCCATTGGCTGGTGTGGGGCTAGTGGAATATTGAAAGCGTTTTTTCGAGTTAAACAAATGATGCAAGAACGAACAAAATTTTAGCATCCTTGTACATATTAGGCCAAACAAATTTTCGCTAAGTCTCTGATAAGTCTTGAAAAATTTAAGATGCCCTCCATATTCCGAATGAATTGATTCCAAAACTTTCGCTTTAAGACAATGAGGAACACAAACTTGTTTTCTCATGGCAGTTCTGGGTGACTTATTTGGGCGCTTAGAAAAATGACATAGCACTCCCTCCTCATTAATAAAATAACTGCTAATTCGTGGGCTAAATTCTTTATTATTAATTTTATGTAGGATGTCTTTTAACGATTCGTCGTTTTTCTGCATTTGTATTAGATCACCAGAATCAGGTAAAGCCAAAGTAATAATGTTGACATAACGAGATAAATGATCGGCGACGGTATTCAAAGATCCTTTTACGTAATGAATTTCATAATTAAATTCTTCAAGTGACAATTTCCAACGTAGAATTTTAGAAGAGGGATTTTTATTAGATAAGAACCCTACTAAAGGCTTGTGATCCGTAAAAACTTTGAACTTCCTCCCCAAAAGAAAAGGCCTAAAAAAATTTAGAGCTGTGTAAATTGCGAAAAATTCAAGGACCGTGGCGTTGTATTTAGATTTGAGAAGGATTCAACTTTCTTGAAAAAAAATATAAAGGTTTAACTTCTGAATTAGGATACCTCTGTTCTAAAACAGCCCCGATACCCGAGGAAGAAGCATCAGTCGTGACTTGTAATTCTGCGGCAAGATCAGGTAGAGCCAAGACAGGTGGATTTAGAATAGCGTTCTTAATATCATCGAATGAAGCCTGAGCTTCTGAAGTCCATTCGAAAGGAGTATCTTTTCGCAAAAGATTTGTTAAAGGCAGTGTACGCTTGGCAAAATTTTTAATGTACCTTCTATAAAAATTACAGCATCCTAAAAAAGATTTTTATTTGTTTCTGATCTATCGGAACAGGAAACTGATTAATTGTGATCGTCTTATCCTTATCAATGAGTATACCCTCCGGTGTGACAACAAACCCCAAAAAATTTACATTTCTTAGTTAAAAACTGGCACTTAGCTGGATTGAATTTAAGATTAGCATTTTCGAAACGCTCTAACACTTTATTAATCAGTTCGAAATGCTCTTGGATGTTTTTGAAAACAAAATTATATCATCTATGGTAAACTAGAGCGCCGTTGTGAAGTAAATCTCCTAATATTTCCTGCGCTATGGATTGAAAGCTTTAGGGGAATTTTTAAGACCAAAACAAAGTCTATTAAATTCGTATTTATCACCGTCAGGTGTAGAAAAAGCCGTTTTATGTCTATCTCTATAATGAAGTGGTATTTGATTAAATGCGGACTTCATGTCTAAAGCGGAAAAATAATTTGACCCCGAAATCTCATGAAGAATGTCGTACAAAGTAGGTATAGCAAAATCCTGAGTCAACGTAATTTCATTCAGCTTCCTAAAATCTAGAACTAAACGCCATTTATCTCTCTGTCTGACAAATAAAACAGGTGTGTTATACTGAGATCTAGATTTTGACACAATGCCCGCACTCTCTAAATCAGATATTTGTTTCCTAAATTCATTTCGAAGATTAAATGGGATTTTATAAATCGGACATCTAATTGGGCAATTATGCTGCAATAATATTCTATGATGTTCTGTATTAGCGGCGGATAATTCAGCGGTTGATCGAGCGAAAGCATCTTTGTGTTTTATTAAAAGTTGCATTAATTTATGCTTTGTTCTAGGATCTAATCCAGAGAAGTTAAAGTCTTTTTCAGATAATTCGGGTAAGGTATCTTGTGATATTGGTAAATCGACCGAAAATTCTTCATAACTATTAACAGTGCAAATTTTCATGTTTTTATTTAAAGTTATAATGTGTTCGGAATTATTCGTAATTTGTAACTCGGTTGTGTTAAGTTGAGAATCAAAAGTGACATGCGGTGAATTTATATGTATACCCTTATTTTTTAATTTAGCAGCACCAACAATAGTCGCAACTACATTAGAATGAGGCAAAACTGGTACCTTAAAACGAACATTTTTAACCTGCTTTGGACCAATAATAGTTTTATTTTCCACAATTCCAAATATATCACACACAGTGTCATTTTGCAACGAAATTTCACAATTAACAAATGGAATGGAATTCTCAGCTATTCTCAAACAATTAAATTTCGTATCTAACATCGCGTGCCTAAGTTTAATAAAATCGAAACCCAAGATCGCCGTGTAACCAATATTTAATTCCTGCTTAGTGATAAAAAAAATTTGCTCACAATGAAATTTTCTCAAAACCAAATGTATCTTATAACAACCCACTATTTCCACTTCCCCGTTATTTACTGCCTTGATTTTTACTAGAACTTCCAACGGTTTTATATATTTATTCTTTATTTTGTCGAAAAGAGAATTTGACAACAGTGAAACAGAAGCTCCAGAATCAATTAAAATATTAAACTTATGGCCCCCAGAGCTTGCCTCGACAATCGGTAAGTTAACATTACAATTTGGAGAGAGAGCGCCCGATTGCCCGTGTTCTAATGACGTCTCCCTCCTCGAAAGTTTAAATTCCCTGCGTTCCTTTGACCGTGAAAATGTGCTTGAAAACCACCCCGAAAACCTCCCGAGGGCGGTGATTCATAAACATTGTATCTCTGTCTCTGTGAAGAACCGCTTCGACCTAGCGAATTTCCCGGAAACCCAAGTGTATTCTCTGTGAGGCTTTCATCTCTCATCCGTTTTCGGCACTCGTTTTGCTTATGACCTATCCGTTGACAATAATAACATCGAAATGAAACGGGGTTTCTGCGAGGGAAATTTCTCGATGAATCAGAGTGATAGGCATTTACGGAGCCCTTGGTTTGTTGTAGCTTACCCACTCTTATATTTAATTCCTGTACGCGTTCCGCAAGAGCTGAAACAATCGCTGATTCTCTGTTATTCTCTCCCGATCCCGCGCGATCGTTTGTCGCTATTTCATTAAGTCTCTGATGCTGCTCCTCTAACAATGCGGCCGAAATGGACTGTTCGAATGTCGTGGGGTCCCTTGCCAATACGAATCTTCTAATATCATTCTTCAGCCCACTAATGAATCTAGATTGTAAAAGTTGATCGTTCGCCTGTCGGACTGCCAATGATGCCACAACGTTATGCGACTCGAAAACCTGATTTCCCAATTTTTTGATTCTGGATGCGAATTCCTGCACAGTCGCAGAAATTCCCTGCTGACAAACGGAGAACAGTTGAAGTTTTGTGGACAATGGAACCGTGCATTCGAATCTCTTAAGGAGAATTTGAGACAATTGTTCGAAGTCGAAAATAACATTATTGCTGGGGTCAGCAAAAAAAAAATTCTTCCGCTACACCTGAAAGTTGGAGTTTCAAAATTGCAGTTTTCTCATTATCTGCCCAATTGCCTAACTTCGCAACTTCGTTAATTTTATTTAAAAATTTTCTAACACTCGAACCCTCACTGCCCGCAAATTGTGGGATCAACTCAATTCAATTAAACCGATCGGAAGTAGTATGCAATTGAACAGGATCGGCCTGACGAGAACGAGGCATTATGCGAATTGTATCTAAAACTGGCGAGTTGCAATTAAGATAAAATTATCGACAGAATGAAGTTAAAAAAATTATGATAACATTCTTACAAAGAGAAGGATCCATCTCCATCCAATATACCAGTGCCTAAATACATTAGAACAATATGGGATCGAAAAAAAAATTTTGCAACCTTTCATCTACCGAGGAAAATAAAAATTAAACTTGCGAGGAAAAATAATTTGCTTTAAAATTAACGCCAATGTATTCAAAATTACAACAATCTTAAATTTATTATACATTCGAACACAACACATTAGCGATTGCCCAAATTCATCTAAAAATTCACGCGTGAACGAAAGAGGGGAAAAAAAATTTCCTCGAATTCTGGTCACTTGGCACCAGATGATGCAGCGCTACAATTACTTCATTAATTTAACATATTATGACTTACGCAGGCTCGATTAATTTAACTTATGTCTGCATCATAATAGTGGTTAGTACTTTAAAACTCAATTAAAAAACAATGAGATTAAATGAATAATTCAGATTTAATTAGATCAAATTCATTTATTACTTTTAAAACATTACTAGGTTAAAATAAATACACTATTAAATTTTAAGAATAAGAATACTACAACATTCCACTTATCTGAAACGGTGGCATGGAGCTGGGTGGTACTTGGACGGCCTAAATTTAACTCTCTTAATCTGAAATCATGGCAATCGGTCTTCTGCTAATCTGTAAATCTCTCTCTAAATCTGCCGAGAAATGTCCCGGTTCCTCCTTTTAAGTGGGGGCAAATTACCCCCTTTTTCATCCGCACGCCCTTTGGTCCCGCCTAGCCATTGGTCAGGAACCAAGCGCAAAGTTACAAATTTCACGGAGACTCTTCCAAATTATGAGTCCATTCAACTTTGCTGACCGGCCGTTGGGATCCCCCCCCCAACTAAGGAATGCGACAACATCCTGTCAACAAGTTACAAGGGGAATACACAAATTGCATGTGTCTTAGGGACCATCTTCAAACCCGATCAGCATCTAAGCCTTCCAGCCTCCAAGCCACCCATCAGTACATAAGTCCACACAGTGTGCATCGAAATTGGTACACTATTTGTCCCTGTTGTAAACTCACAAATTGTTGCGCACTCTAATTGATCAATGATTGGTACAGCAGGCCTACTGTAAGCTGAATAAATTGGAAGAAGAAGCATTTCCCTTTCACCGGATAAACGAATGAACCAGACAAAAGTAATCATAGCGAAATTATCGAATTCCTGATGGAATTGTCCCTGTTTTTGAGGTTTTAGGTCAATACTTCAGGTGTTTCCTACTTAAGCGAGCTCTGTAGTCTAAAAATGACTATATTGTTTTTAACATGCTTTAATTTTTATAAGTTTCACTTGCATGTAACGGAATCTTAGAACTCGATTTTTACCCACTTAAAAATATCGGATTCATTTGAAATTTCGCACACTTGCCAAGGACCGATGACAATACAATAATTTCATAATTTTGTTCCATTGTCCTTTTCTGAATCGTCAGGAATAAGGATAATCAGATTTGGCGACAATTCCAGATATTACTTCCAGATTTGTCGACATATTGCAAATATCATTTTTAAATTTGGCGACTTGTTTCATGTACCATTTCCAGATATGGCGACTAATTCCATACATCTTTTCCAGATTTGGCGACTTCAGATCTAGCGACTAAAAGAATAAGGTGTAACCCTATATCGAGTGTTTTGAATTTAAAGCTAATTTTATGCAAGTATAAAATACACTTGTGGTGAATAGAAATAAAACAAAAAAAAGTGTTCTGTATCTGAGAAAATGGAGGGGAGGGTGTGTGTAAGCAATTTCTAACCATAATATAAACATTTTTCTGAAAATGAAAATAAAAAAAAAGGCTCATGCATGCGAAAAAAAATAATTTGCATTTTTACTGCTAAATATTTTTATTTTTATAAAGCAATAAGTTTAGAAGCGCTGATACGAATTAACATGAAAGGAACACGTTTAAAAGGTGAAGAAACGATTGACACTCCATATTACCATGTTTTTATTAACTCGCTTTCTTTAATGTCTGTCCGGTTGGAATTTTGTAATTGATTTTAAACTGCTTGACTTTCCGAGGAGCTAGACACTCGAAATTTGGACCATAGCTCAGAAGTCGATGGCAATGCATGAACATGTGAAAAAAGAAAACAAAAACAAAAATTATTAATTTTATAATTTTTAGTCCGTTAGAAAAACATGGTACACATTGAAAAAATTTAATTCGAACTTTTTCTTCTTTACACACTTTTATTTGTTCGATCTGTTCTGTAGAGACGGAATCTAATGTAACGGTACGGGATTCATCCGAGGGCCCCTAAATGGAGAGAATAAATACATTCAGACCCGTTAATTAATATCCATTGAAGAGCAAGACTAATTCTACAGCCACGTAATTCCAGCTTCAACTATCAAACTCAAGGATAAATTTAACAATGAATAAATGATAGTTTAAAAAACTAAAAAACACGCCTTTCTTGTAGTTTGAACTAAAACAATGAAAAATAAATTATAGTTTGAAAAAAACTAAAAAACCCGCTTTTATACTGAATCGAACTAAAAAGTAAAAAAAGAATAAAATGATAAAAAATAAAATGAAGAATAAAATGATTAACGAGAAAATGGATGTCATTTGGGTAAAAGCGTGGGGTGTTCCATAAATGTATCAATTGTTATAATTTTTAATTAAGGCTTTCTATAAAGGATCAAATTTTTCAAGAGTAAGATGTGCGGCAAAATCATCATATAATAAAATTATGACTCCACGGATTGGGAAGTATGAAACTAAAATTTTAAGGAAAAAAATAGGAAAGTTGATGCAGAAAAGTATGTGGTTAGCCTAATTTTAATCGGTTGTAGTAGTAAAATTGTTTTTCTCATTAGATTCTTTTAATTTATTTGATAATTTCAATTACCGAAGTCAGTGAACGATTTGTTTTACATTTATAAAATAAATTGCAATCGAATATTTGCATTGCATCTGTACAAAGTTACAGCTATATTTTTAAAACATAAAATTCCTCAAAATTTTAGAAAATAAGATGTCTGCAAATGAAATCAACTAAGACAAGAATAACCACTTATAAATTTGAAATTGCATTCGTAAATAGTTCGAGATATTTCGCGATTTAAGTGTTCATAAATCCAACCTTCTCAATGAGAAATTCTTGTCAGGTTTCTGCTACCGAAACCAGTACTCGCATAATAAGAGTTTAACTCCCTTATTCCCTTTTAAATTGTATAATAGAAAAGTTGTAAACATTTTTGTTACGTAGTGAATTGTTTTCAAATGTAGGAAGATAATTTGGTAACTGGTTTGTCATATCTGCAAATGCACAACTGTGTTTTATCCGGTCTATCGAGTAAATACACTCCTGATTCCACTAAAGCAGTGATTCTCAAACTTTCAATATTTGCAACCCATTATTCAATCATTGTTTATATACTGAATACAATAATAATATACTTTGATGCTAAAGCTACAATATAGGGCATTAAATTTTAAGTGCCACTGGCTTATATAAACGACTTCCTCACCCAAAATCTTAATTGTCCCGGACGATTTTATATACATCTTTCAAAAGTACGATTTTTCTGTGCATTGCTATCCATAAAATAATTCTGAAGGCTTTGCATTACAGTGAAAGACCTTGATAGAATTTGCTAAGGATTCATTCAGAGGATTTGATTATTCATTCCTTTTTCCACCCCACCTCCTCAATACAGGACATAAGCGTGCCTACTTGGAAAATGGAGGAAGTTTGAATCGAATCGAGTAAATTTTATCGGCAGTTAAGGGATTAGTTATAAACCGTATAAATCCAGGGTTGGCATTAAGTCGACTGTGATCGACCGGTGGACCGCCAAGACATTTCGGGGTGACCGCCTTCACATAAGATCTTAGACGTGTATACTAAAAGAAACACAGGTGGTTATCAAAATACAGGAAATACCCGTGAAAAAAAGTGATATATTTTTTAATGCACTTCGTAAGCATTAAAGTACAATAATAGCTACCAGATTTTTTTTTGTAAATATAACTGGTAGTATTCGATAGCTTTATAGAAGTTCTGTAAATCTTGGATTTTTTTCAAAGTCGTAAAACGTTGGATCTCTCAGTTTTTAAAAGGGGTCTAATTGTGGAAGCCCGTATAGCTGGAGTAAGTGTGACTAAAACATCCCAGTTTTTAGAGGTTTCTAGAGGTACAGCGTCTAAAGTCATGACTGTTTGCACACACTGCAGCAAGACAAGCTCGGCAGAACAAAATAGTGAAAAAAGAAATATGTTAAATGTAAATGTTTATGCAAATGTATTGGGTTTTCTGAATCTTCTGACGTTACAATCCATTTGTTTTGCGATGCTTCTGAACGTGCATTAGATATTTGTTTGGACGAGCATCGCACAGGTGACACTTTTACGGATGTCAACTCCTATATAGTCGAAGTAAACTGGCCTTAGTGAAAAAGGTCATTCTTTCGTGACTTGAATTTTTAGCCGCATTATTAGAAAATTGCCTTCTTCAGTACTTTTCGGAGAAAATAACCTTTACTCATACACATCAGTGCTGATGAGCGATTTAATTGTAATTTTAAATTGAATACAGGGAGATCTCATTCGTTGGAAAACATTTTGTTTACAACAGATCAACATCCTTTTATACACTACTCATTTACAATGGCGACATTTCTTAGGTACAGAAAACCGGCAGATCAGTTCACTCGTGGTACATTTCCATATCAGCTTACTTCTTTGTAATCTAGTTGGTCAAAAATGATTAAATCATGATTCAGAAGCTTGGCCCACCAAAAATTTGTCATCACATTCACAGCCATCAGTCGCAGTTGAATAACGGAAAACCGAGCATCTCTCTCTCTCGATCCTTTTCCGTTGCAACCACAGAAACCATCATTGAAATATCTCGTTACAGTTCCAACACAAAACCTTTTCGGATGACTTTCTGGATTCTACGTTTTGCGCACAAATGTAGATCCCAGCTACCTATCATTCATAAATAGATTTGTAATGAAATAGTGAAGGCTAAAGACTATATATTGGATACAAACTGCGCAACGTCAATGCTTTTTAGCTGAATTTAATGCCTTAAATAAAGGACATTCTTTAGAAAAAAAATCCAAAATTTCTTGTTTCAATCTTTTTTTTAAAAGATGATTACTGGCCCCTTGGAGGAAGATAAAAATTCTCTGATATTCCTTTTGATACTCAGCACCCCTTAATACTCGAAGGAAATAACTCTTTTGTCTATCTTTTGATCCAGCATACTCACATGTGTTTCCATCATTTAGGTGTGCGTATTACTCTCTCCGAATTACGTTTTATATTGTGGATATTAAGAGGACGTCAAGCAATAAAGAAAGTTCTTCACAAACGAATACTTTGTAAGAGCTTCAGTCCAAAATGTGGAAAGGAAATCTAAGCTCATCTACCTTCTGAAAGGGTGTACCATCTGCTATATTTACTACCACAGTGATTGATTTAGCAGGAATTGCAAATAGCCGCTGTTTGAAACCAAGAGACACATCCTACATAACACTATTTACGTGCAACAACACGTGCACTGCACATTGAACTCTTGTCAAATCCACCACCGACAAATGTCTGTTAGCACTATACCGATTTCTTGGTCGCGGAGGACTCCCAAACACAATTACACAGACAAGGCAGCCCCATTTCATGAAGCAAATAAGGAACTGATCCTGTTATGGCAGACTCGATCATGAGCTAAAATTTAACAATATTATGCCCAACATGGCATAATATTGTTGTCAGGTCAATAGGTATTGTCTAACAATGTCTGAAATAGGAACTCGGACAAGCACTTCTAGACGAAAACAGTCTGTCCACTGTCATTTTTGGAATAGAAGCCGCTCTGTATAGTCGGCCATTAGTCTACGAAGAGGAAATACATGACAACTCTAATGCAGTAACACCAGCTTATTTCTTGACGTGGCGAAAACTATCGGCTATTACATCCAGACTATAAAACGCAAGGTTTAATAAAATATACAAGACTTAATCGACTGTTTTTGGAAAAAAATGGTTGAAAGAATATCTTCATCAACTACGATATTTCCATCAAGATCGAAACAAGGACAGTACCATAAACACCCGAGTAGGAAATATTGTACATTGCAAGAATACGTCTGACCAACACACATATGGATGAAAGCTAGAGTGATTAACCTACATCAGTGATGCTACGGGATAAGATCCTGGGGGGCTGAGAGTTAATGGAAGAAACTTAACCCACTCCCAGTGCAACTGGTCATATCTCTTGACATTTAATACGGTTGAGTGAATGTCAGGAACGAGATTTAAAAAAAATGTAAAGTTTAACTAACAAAAACTCTTTCAAAAAAGAATAATGTTCAGAATTCAGCTCTCACACATCAAAAGATCAGAATGCTGTCTCATTCAATTCATTTCTCACACATCAGAAGTTGAAAATACAGTCTTGTTCATTTCAGTCTAAGTCAACACTTGTAAAATTACATCATTTCTTAAATCAAAATTGCGTACATTAAAGGTAATTATATTTTGAAAAGTTATAACAACTAAATTCATAGAATACAGTAGTAGTGCAGTATGCTTGCAGATATAGTAGTTTTCTCATTATGTATACTGCTGAAAGTTTGAAAAATAAATAAAAAATATCGTTTTTTAAAATCACGTGGTTGCCTTTTTCCCCTCATACTCATTGAAAAGAAATTGATTAATAGTGTGTAGAAGTTTATGAGGTTTGTAGTGTGAAACAAAACATGTCCTATTTCCGTTCTAGTGAAGTTTTGACTTGCCACCTACCAGCTCCTAAAAGGTTCTTTAAAATAGAAAAAAAAAATTGAATTTCATCGAAAGTAAAAATGCTAAAGTCGTAATACGAATTCTACATTACCTACAAGCTGCTAACTTCCTAAGAAAAACGTCTTAATTATGTAAAAAGAGTACGTAAGTCAAGGAAGAAAAACCTATTGAAAACATTATTTTAACCGGTTTCCGCAACAGAAACCTTAGATCAGCTCCAATTAAATTAATCACCAACAACGTGCTAAACGTTTTACAGAAAAATGAATTTATTTGTAAAATTTTATAATTATAAGTGGTTTCTTAAGTGAATGTGATTTTATTTGAAGACAATTTTTTTCCTATCATGTGGATAATTTAACAATTTAAAAGAATTAGCGGCACATTGTGTGGCATTAAGCTAAATATTACATGGCCAACTATTTTTATTTTTTTAGCTTAATTCTTGCGCTGTTTCAGTAAATCTGATTATCTATTGTAAGATGCCAATGCCATCAAAAACTATTCTAGTTGGAAAATATTAAAACGGTTTAAATTGGGGAAATCACATATTATATTTTATTTTAAATTTTCTTATTTCAGTCATCTTTAAATATACTTTCAGCTTCGTTCATTTCATGCAGATGGCAGCATAGCTCTAGTTAAAAAAGTGTTTCCTTCGTAAAAGAACTTTTATAGGCAGAAATAGACACACATGCTAAAAGTAACAAACTGCTTAAATTTCATTAAGAACGTACTTGTAAAATATTACAATTGTAAGTGGCTCTTCTTTCTTTGGCAGCAATTTTTTTAGGAATCGGTCTATTCTCATTATTTTAATTTCTTGTAATAAATAAAAATATTAAAATTTTAAAAAAATTGAAAAAATACTTAAAAATATCACTGAAAATTAATTTATAAATGTAAGAAAAAAATATTTAATTAAAATCAGTTCTTTCCAAAACAAAGAGAATTTGTAAGTTATTCGCTTATGAGTTGAAATAATTTGAAACAGATGGAAATGATATAATTATACGTTCAAGTTCGATATCAAATGTGTAAGAAAATACAAGGATATCATAAAAATACAAACAGTTCAAGTATGTTACGGTAGTCTAATGATTATTATGTTTTCTACGTATGAGGTATTATATAGACAGTATAATATATATATATAATCATGTCACTGTCATAAAAAATAAACTTTAAAGAACTGACTTATTTTCAACAGCGTATAAAAGGTTGATTGTATATACTAAAAGTATATTATGGTATTTAACCATAGTTCCATCCTTGTGTTCATATACTGACAACGATTAGAAATATATAGTTATTGGAAATCAAGAACACTAATGAAAAGCCTCCCAAGGAAAAATCGGATTTGGTTAGTGCGAGGGCACAATTATATTAACTTTGCAAAATAAAGCGGTACGATGCCTACTAGACACTGGCAGCTAAAATTTCGACCTAACTCAAAAGAGGACGAGAACTCCCGTAACATATCAATCTCATAAACTCCATACCACACCAATGCAAGTACGTTTAAATCTCCACAAATATATTGCGCTTCGCAATATTTCAAAGGCATGTCTTCAATTGTATTAGGATTGAACTCAAAATGTCCATTAAAATGAGCACTAGTCTACCACGGCAACTCTAATAAATAAGAAATATGTTCATTTCAACGTTATAAATCAAACAATCATAAGAATCGTGTGTTATTGAAAAATGGTAAAGCGTATTACAATAGAAAAACTAGTTCAAAATTGTATTAACAGATGGTGCTGTAAGCTTCAAAATATGTAAATAAAAATACCTTTCATGCACTCGACTTATTTTAAGTGTTATAAAAACGCCGAGTGGACAACCTTTTCTCATTTCAAGTCTGAGAACTTTACCATGATTTTCTCACTTAAGGACCGCCCTCTCTGCCTTTTATACCAAAAATATTGACTGTGTGTTCCAATAGCCCTGGTGGCAGCGATAGCCAAGTGGTCTAGAAATCGGATCGTGGTTAGCATCTCATAAGTTCGATCCCAGTACCACTGAAGACCCACTATGTAGGGGAGCGATGCACATAAAATCTGTCGAGAGATCAAGCGTCCTCTCGTTGTCGTGGTGTGGTAGTTAGGAGAGGGGGTGCCAGCTCAGGTGCCATCCGCGTCATTTGACCATGGTTCAAAATAACGCGGATAGTCCTCAAAAGCCCTCGTGTAACTGAACTGTTGGACGCTAATATTCAGTGACTCACTCACTCTAATAGGTCTGTAGCACTGCGGGAAGGAAATGAAAAAAAGGTGTTGGCGCAATGATGTCCAGATATCGAGCAAAGGATTCAAAAATAAAAACAAACAGATTCTTTTCATGTGCAATCTGGTAGGGGGCGGAAAAGAGTTAATTCACAATATAAGTTGAAGAAGTGGGGCCACTGCAACGAAAGGGAAATTGAGGGGTTGACTGCAACCATGCTGTGTTAGAGAAATTGCCCGTACATTGGACAGGCATGTCAGCACAGCGCATTAAATTCTATCAAACACCTTTGTTGATATCCATATAAAATTAATCATGTGCGGCAGTTGCATTCTTCTGCACTTCCAGCAAGAGAGACCTTTGCTTTAGGCCATGCTAATGGTCATGCAAAATTTTGTGGTCAGATGAAGACCATTTCCATCTGAAAGGTTATGTGAATACGCAGATTTGTCAAATATGGGCAACAGAGAATCCACTGTGAACTTAACCAGCATCACTGTATGCTGCAAAGTTTACTGTGTGATGAGGATTTATGGTATTACTTATTATAGGGATACACGTTTTCGAGGAGACGGGTGTTTTTGGACCTGCTACCGTTACCTTCATTGGTCAGGGCAATAAGTGTCTTTTGTACGACTATGCCATTCTAGATCTTGAACAGCGTGGTTGGGATAAATTTTGTTAAAGTTGGTGCTCCTCCGCATATTGCAAATCAAGAGAAACAGCTGCCGAAGAGCCATTTTGGAAATACTAGTTATCATCCACCATCCCTTTATAGCTTGGCAGTCCCGATCAACTGATCGTGGTTGATGTGACCTCTGACTGCGGTGCTACCTAAAAGATGTTATGTTCATTTCTTTAATTGCATAACTGAAATAATGCCACACATTGTTCAACACATTCTGTATGTGACTTTGGAGACAATTTGATCAGTTGTGGAGTATGTTATTTCTCGATGTAAACTTCTTGCAGATAACGGTGGACAGCATATTGAACAAGATTTGTGTGAATCTAACGAAATTTAAAAGCCAATATAATGGACGCTTTCTATGTGGTGTTTGGACTTGGGACAGTTAAAAGCCAAGTTTTCCCATTCCATGTGATATGACTCTGCCTTGGTGCCTCTTGTTACATAAGTAACAATATCACTTATGAACACACATGCACACTTCGTTTAACGTGTAAGTTACACCTTAGCCGTTGTTTTACAATTTACTGTCATTTCTAAATGAATTTTTCTGCATTTAGATGCTGACAGCTCCATCTGTTGCAAAAATTTGGAATTACTTTTTTCATTATGCCATAAGCTTTCGAACTTCATCAATAATATTCCGCTCAAATTTGACATCATTTTGATCACACAGAGAGGTGCTTTTTTATAGCGTTTCGAAACTTTAATTAAAATCATTATAATCACTTATCAAACTTTAATTATATATATATATATATATATATATATTTGATTAAAATGGTGACAATACTAAACATTGTATAACTATTTCATATTATCTAAAGATTTAATGATGCCGCAGATACGAAATATCCCTTTTCACACCAATTTGACCAAGTCTCATTGGAATTGACGGGAAAAAACCCATAAACCTCTATAGAGGCGACTTGCATCCATCCAGCATCGCAACGATCTTTTCAAGAGGTCAGTATTCAATTGAGTTAAATTTCTACACGAAAGGCAGGTTTAGTTTAACAAAGGTATACATTTTTTTGACATCTACGTTGTCTAAACAGTTACGAATTAATCTATGACCTATAAGGTAATTGCAGCGCAAGATAAACACACAAAAATGTAATGAAAACTGTATTATCAATGCGCGACACTGGTTTCACTATTAGAAACTTTCCCTAAGAAATTAGGACACATATATCGTTATTTAGATAAGTACTTAAAATATCTCGAAGAATTTAGCTGTAGGATTTCACAATTATAAGTGGTTATGCTTCTGTCTGCATAACTCATTTTGTAAACAATCTAAGTTTAAATTTCTTTGGGTCATTTTTAATTTGAAAATATTACCTGCATTCTCCACAAAATGATTTTAAATATTCAAAACTCATTTTTTTATTGTAAATTAATACTTAAGTGAATTTCTTGTGAAAGTATTGTGTAGGAATATCATTATTTTTATATTATAAATTATTTAAATGTTTGAAATGGGTAATATTCCATTGTTTTTACTTACAAATTTTAAATTTTTCTCTTTTTTATATAGTTTTAGCTCGATCATTGTTTAGAGATTACACCATGGTTCCATTATTTAGCGTTATACTGATTCATTTCCTGAGTACACGCACATTTTTATCCACTTGCTGTTAAGATTCCATTTTTCATAAAAAATAATTGAAAGGAAGGCTGTTTCAAAAAATCTCAGAAGATGCGTTGCAAAAACATTTTTCTTGATTTTAAAAATATAATAACAAAATTAATGAATTTTTTATAAGAAGATGTCGAAGGAACAGTAACTTAAATCATATTAATGGTTCATTGGTTCTAATCTATCCTAAAAAATCATCAAAATTCGTAATGTTGAAAAACACTTCTGTCACATGTGGCAGCCGTAGCCAAGTGGTGAAATGATCCGATTCCATGGCTGGCGTGTCATGAGTCCGAGCCCAGTACCACTGAAGACCCACTGTGTAGGGTAGCGATGCACGTTCAATCTGTCGTGAGATTAAACCTCATCCCGTAGGTGTGGTATGGTAGTTAGGATAGGGAGGTGGCAACACTGGTATCGTCCTCTTCACTTGAATATGGTTCAAAATTCAGAGGTCCGTTGCCTTAAACCCTCGTGTAGCAGAATAGTGTGACGCGAATATCATATCACTCACTCCTTGGACTCACCGACTTTTAGGACTGTGTGTAAATATTGAAAGTTTTCCAGTATTTGCTCTTTTGTAATATTTTTAACTTGTTTAAGTCATAGAGAAAACCAAAATTTTAAAATTGATTTAAAGACATTAATCTTCATGGTATTAAAAAAGTTTGTTTCATACCGGCTTTTGACGAACTCTATAGGTTGATCACCGCATTCATAATCAAACATTCTTTTCTTTTTGGTTACTCTTTTATTTAAAAATATTTTTGGCAATCAATAAATTTCCAGATAGCTGGAACAAGGATACTCTTTGTTCCAGCTACAAAATGTATACAAAAGTTGAAGAATAATGCTTAAATTTTGCTTGTACAATATTATAATTTGCTTATGGTATTTACAGGCTTTAATAACGCATACCATGCATGTAATGATACGATAAATTTCAAACTGAACATTCATTTAAAATGGAATCTCAATCACTGAGTCTGTCGGATTGTTCCGTTTGGTTTTTAAAGTTTTCTATGAATTCAACAACATCATCAAATTGTAATATTGTGGCCTTTATCGCCTGGATTCTGCTTTGCCACCTTTTTTCTGATAAAGGCTTAATAGTAAGCTTTAATCTATCTTTAGTTAATTTTCCAGTATTTTCTGGAACTTGAAAAGTGCGGGGAAAAATCTTCTGTATAAAAACAAAAACAAAATTTTTTTCCGACTGCCGAATTAGCTGCATCTACCAATAACAGATTCCAGCTATTGTGCATCCGCAAAGCATAATAAATGGCCTGGAATTTTTATTTAAAATTCAAGTTTTAACTCCAATATTTATGCCTACCCTATTTGCACCATTGTCGTATCCTTGTCCACGACAGTTCTGAATATCTAAGCCATTTTACCTAGCTCTCCCAGTATTGCATTGGTGAAAGATTCTCCAGCCGTTTCAGTGACAGCAAAAAATCAGATCAAGTTTTCTTCTATACTTCCAGTTGATGTACTACACTGAAATGCCACTGAATTAGGGATACCTACATAGTAACGAGTTGGGCGTCCGCTTGCCTTGATAATGGCTGCCACACGACAAGGCATAGATTCAACAAGTTTCTGGAAATGTTCCCAGGAATAACTTGCCAAATGTTGGCTAAGATGTCCATAATTCAGTTTGTATTTTTGGTGCTGTGTGATGGCCTTCCATGCTTTGTTCCGAAACATTCAAAAGATGCTCAATAGAACCTACGTCTGGGATACTAGGTGGCCAATTTTTGACAAAAAAGTCAAAGAAATGATCATCCAACCAGCCAGTATCCAACAGTGAGTTGTGAGAAGTACAGAAGTCTTTGCTGGAAAATTCCATTACGATGCTGGATAACAGAACAGCTTAAGCGGATGGAATTGATCAGTCAGCAATTTGACGTACCGAATTACATTGAGGAAGATTGGTACACGCGTCAAAGATCCTAAACAGTGCCACTAAAAAATAAAAGTTCAAACTAGAGCCATAATGCCCTTGTACATTTCCAATCTGGAATGCAGGATTCATGGCTTCATGAGCTTGACACCATATTCTTAGCTTCCTGTCGACGTTAAGAATTGGAAATCGAGACTCGTTACTCCATGCTACTTGTTTCCTTTCCTCTACTCTCCAGTATGTGTACTCTCTTGCCAGGCAAGATGTGCTGCCCGATGTCGAGCATTCAGCAAATGGTATTCTCGCAGGTCAAATGGTATTCTCCCATATGGAAAGGCGAGCGTTGCACAGCCCGTTTGCTGAAGGTACAATTGGCACCGTCATTCAACTGTCTGATAATTTGAGCTAATGTTTGACTTCGCTGGCTACGAACAATATGCCTGAGCCGTCTCTCACTACAAACTGTCAAGAATAATTGTCCTTTGCAGTTTGCCAGATTGGTAACTTTTTTGTCCATCATCCATGTATTCTTGGCATATTCTTGGCACTGCTTGCTTTAAAAATTCTAGCTGTCTGTCGTTTTCGAAAATTAAATGATCCATGCGTCGCACTCGTACGATTTACCCATGATCGAAGGCGTCTAAGTCAAACAGCTTACCCAAATGAAAATTCCAACATCTAATTCAGAACAACCCAGTACCCGCTATATATGCAGTTATCAGAGTGCAGTTATCATTTGCGTATTAATAGTGCACATTGCTACACAATTTGCATAGTCCTTGCTATCCCTAATTCAGTAGTACATTATCTTAAGATGACTGGCATTTTTTAAAATTCTACTATGGTCTCTAGTGCAGTCGAGTAATAAAGAATAATATATTTTGCCTCTTTCTTCCACCAATTAATTCACTGGTAACTGTGTTTGACATGGTTGTGATAAATTCATTTTGAAAATCGTGGCTTAGATAATGGTGTGCAAGTTATTTATTAGCAATGTGATTTATGTCTCTGTAACGTAGGATCATATATATATATATATATATATAATTTAAATAAGTTTACATGAAATTTCCATAATTCTTAGCGTCTTTTTGTGTTTTGAGAGATTCTTTGTAATCTCTAAAGACCAGATTATGGCAGGCTAAGAAATTTATGACATCAATTAATCTCTCAAACAAATTGTACCAATGTTTTTGAGATTCTAGAATTCGCCTTTCGTTTTCACGGTCTAATGTTTTTCTAAGCTTTATTTTACGTTCTCTAATGTTATTCATTGGAGCACATAGCCATATGTTCTTTAGTATTCTCATGTCTGGGTAAAATACTCCTTAAGTGTTTCCAATCACAGTACCCTTCCTGTACCATTTGATTTTGTGAATTACCAAATAGTCTGAATGGAAAACTGAAAACTTTATTTTTAGAACTTAAATAAACCAATCAGCGACGACGTTAAGTTTCACCATTATTTAGTTTTTTTGAGAAAGGAAAATTGAAAAAGTGTCTAATTTAACTGCTCTGTGGAAACGCTTAGAGCATCATCATGGCCGGTGAGCATCTGCCAAGGGAAACGTACACAATTCCGGGCAAATCTGGAAAATGCTTGTTTCATTACGTCACTGGCATCTCTGTTCAAAGGCGAATAACTAATCTAAATATCTTCTTTTTCATTGTGACTTATGTTTTTCAACGTGGACATATAAATCACAATGTCAGATAAGGATTAGCAAACTTTTTATCCTATTTCTATTTCCGATTTCCGCCGTTTAGCATCAATGGTCGATGCATTTGTAGTATAACTTCACAATTCCACGGAGACTCGGATACGGATAAATGTTGTTGAGAAGTCGAAGGAACCAATTAATTTGATTCAGTACTTCCAACTTGAGTCTGACAGAGAAATTTCATCATAACTGAACTTAAAACCTGGTTGGATGCAACTCTTCCCGCTTTTCTTTTTATTTTTGCTGCACAAAATCCCATTTTCTACCTTTATCTCTATCTCTCTTAGTACCTAAGTCTGATGTGTGCCTAAGCCTGATGAATCATGAAAAATGTCCAGTGCCACTATTACTTCTTCTCACATCAAATAATTTTAAAATTTATAATATGATATAGAAACATGAAGCAAGACTGCATCTGTATGTGATGATTTAATTGGTTTTCTAATGATGGGTCTGAATGAGTGAATATTAACGTCGCACTATTTAGCTACACGAGGGCTTTTTGCGACGGTCCACGTAATTTTGAACCATGGTCAAGTGACGCGGACGACACCTGAGCTGTGGCACCCTTTCTCCTAACTACCACACCACTCCAACGGTAAGACTTTTGAGCGCTCGACAGATTTAACGTGCATTGCTCCCATATACGGAGGGTCTTCAGTGGTACTGGGATCGAACTCACGACACGCTACCCATGATCACATGCCTAGACCACTTGGCTACCACGGCCACTCTAATGATGGGAAATCCCAAGCTATGTCTCCTCCCTAACCGCGGATTCCCCGCGCGATAGCAGCTTATTTCCAGCTAATGTTGCCATATTATATATGAACGAATCAGCGGAAACGATAAAGTTGAGAAACATTTAATAAAAGAAAATAGAAAACAATATTTTCAGGAACTATTTATTCAAATACTCTCAAGCACAGGGTAAATAGAATATATTTTTTAAAAAAATCGATACATAAATTTGTCGATACCTTATGGTGAAAAAGAGATAGAGTTGAGAATTTTCTAATTTATTAATTATTAAAAACCCTGTGGCGTGCACTTTTGTATTTTCCTTACGTTTCGCTTAATTTATTTCGGCTTTCAGGTGCAAGTCCCTATACACGCAAGGCCATGAGCAGTGGCCCACTCCACCCATGCCTTACGCCGCCTCTGTGTAAAAGTTCAATGATTAGAAAGATATACATTTAACAAGAAACCACGAATACTAATAATAAGAGATGTAATATAAATATAATCCTACAAAAAAAATCCGAAAATATGGTCGTTATAGCATAATACATCCAACCATCATAACAATTACTTTGTACCACAGTATTGTAGGGCACTTAACAACTTTTTCCGACATTAATCTTAACTGAATCCAAAGCATATTAGGTGTAGTTTTAAGTCCAGATTCGAATCATATGCAAGCACATCTCAAAAACAGAAACACTAATGAAAGGAACAAAAGTACAAAAAAAATCTAACCGTACTTGAATGAGAATAAAACATATACAAACCTAAATGTTGATAAAGCAAATGTTTAGCCAAATACTATTTCAGAAAAATAAGCTATATGCCGTACACAAATATTTTATTTTTGAATTCTTCTAAATAATATACGTAAATTTTTTAATCGTTTTAAATTCTTAAATTAATTTGTTTCAATTTTTTTAAAGTTATATTTAAATATTTATTAACTTTTAAAAATGTTTCCGAAAATTATGTATAATATAATTCAAATAATATTTCTCATATTTTTTTTTCTATTCTAAACTAGATCAAGCCCATTTTTAGGGATAAGACAATGTAATTTGAAATAAAAAACTTTTCATCAATTTCCTTATTATGAAAAGAATACTTCTTTTGAAATATAAACCTTTGACCCACATTCTCTTCCAAACTATCTAACATTGTAAATAATTTTTTAAAATAAAATATTAATTAAACAGTGTTTCATCGTTTAAATGGCATCTTATTTTTCCTACAAATTGTCCTGCCGAAGATAATGCACATTAGGATTCTTTACTAGTAAGTATTATCGTCATTAAATAGGAGTATGTTCTTTTCATGTAGTCACCACGTCTCCATTTTCAAAAAAGAGACATTTCTTTTTGAATTTTTGATGACAGTGTCTCAAATCTAATAGCCTCCATTGGTGCATATACCTTTTTGATGACTTTATTTAGTTCTGCTACACTTAATGATTTTCTGTATAAATTGATCCAGTTATTGAATCAGAATGTGAATCAATTTCAAGTGTTCACCTCATTTAAAATTCAAGATCCAGTTGCATGATTTGTTAGTAATGCAATGGGATTTGAAGTGTCTTAAACCTTCCAAGTAGGTCCACTATTAATTAACCGCATTTAATTGAAGAAGGAACTGTGACAAAATCTGTTCTTGTGATGTTGCTTATAATATTGTGTAAGCATTGCAGTGAGCCAACTTAGATCTTTGCGATGTCCTTCCAACTGAGCAAATATATACAAATTAATAATAATTTTAAATTTCCATATGTATTTCTTACTCCTAAATTTCATAAAGGCCCAGTAAAGCTTAGAAAAGTTACTAATGGTTTTACATATATCAGCAAATCAGGCAAAATTATCCATGAAATGTTACAAAATACAATAAATAATCTAAAAACCTCAGCCATTTTTAAAAATAGTACAGAACTCATTGCACAAATTAAAGATAAAAAGATATTTTTAGTATTTAGTTTAGATTTGAAGATCTTTTTAACTTTATTAATATTGATGATATGATAAAAACACTTGTAAAGTTACCTAAAGATCATTTGTTTAAAATGTTAAATATTATAGATTTGGTTATCTACTTAGGTTAGTTCTAAAAGAGAATTATGTTCATCATAATGGTAATTATTATCTACAGATTATGGATCTACCACAAGGTGCCCAGGTAGCAACTGTCTTGCCAATTTATATTTACATTATTTTGAAAACAGAGAACTTAGAATATTACCTTTTTCGTGAAAAAGAGGATATAAACATTTTTGTGGCAAGCAAGACAACTTTAATCCTAATATTAATTTTTATCCACAATATCTTAATTTAATTCAGTCAAATAGTAACAATTATGAAGCAAATTTTCTTGATGTAGAAATTAAATTAAAAGATAATAAAACAGTTACTAATATTTATGATAAACGAGAAGACTTTAATTTCAATCTCATAAAAGTACCGATTTGTGAGAGTAATGCGCATGTTCCTATATTCAGAAATATTGTTATTAATTACACACTACGTAATAAATTTCTAGTTTCAAATAAATCACAAAAGTAAAAAACTATACTGTTTAATTTAAAAATACCCAATTAATTATATTAATAGATATTTTGAATAAAGAAATTATATATAGTAAGGATTAAATTTCCATATTTTTAACAGGTTACTATTTTAGACTTATTATTCTTCCTAGATAGTGTTAGATGCCCCCATTTTTTAGTTTTAGATAAATTTACTTTTTTTAAAAATTATTTTTAAATTTATTATAGCTTTTAAATTATATTATCTTAGAGTCTCTCTAAGATAATGGTAGTATGTTTACAATTCTTATTTTATTATTTCTATTCTTTTCATATTTGTGATAAGTGCTACTTTTAAGTCAGTGCTTTGTTTTGAATTTGTATTTTAGTCCAGAATCTGGCAATAACTTGTTTATTGTACTCAGATTTAGCGCGGGCTCTGCATTTCTGTAAGCAATTTTTAGGTAAGTTAGCTTTTTCTCATAATGAATTTAGATTTCTTATCCATTATTTCCAATAGGTTTTTGCTCGGTATTATTAACAGAAAAGGGGGAAGGTTGGTTGGCCAAAAAACATGTTCAACCCCACTTTTATAAATATAAATTTTTTTGTATATAAGCTGTCCTATTCAGAAAAGTTGATAATACTGTAACATCCATTATTTCATATTTTTATATTTAACTCTGGTATTTCAATTTTTCATATCTCCTTTTAAATTCTGTTGATTGGTTATCTTGCAACAATTGATTGGTTATCTTGAATTATCATGTTAATTCATCTCTCTCTTGTAGAGAAATTTTGATTATATATATATATATATATATATATATATATAACACATATAATTCCGCAAAAAATTCTAGGAAGAAATTTCATAAACATAATATAATTTTTTGGAAAATTAAACTCTTAGAAAATTTTTATGAGAAAAAATTCTTTTAAACATCATTTAGACAAAAATTGAAGCCAGGAATTAGTTATATAATCCCGGGATTTCCAGATTAGAAAAAACACCGGAATCCAGGGGTTTCGGAATTTCAGGGTCCCGGGGCTGAAAACCCTACTAGATATCTTCTAAATTTCTAAATGCCTCTGTCCAAGTTAGCTGACACCGGACATCCTGAGGTTGGGAGAAGTGTCCGTTTTCTGACCCTAGTCGCGATGGGGAGAATGTTACAGGTGAAAATAAAAGATAACATGAAATTTCACAGTTTAACAAACACACCCACTTCGATCCTTCAAGGTTCAACACGTATAAAAACTAGCATTAACCGTACACAGTACAAAAAATTAATTAAGATACATTAAATGTAATACCAGATTCTCAGTACTTTAAAAATAAATTCAAAATATATGTCAGATAAAAATTAAATCCCGGGATTAGTTATTTTAATACCGGGATTTCTGAGTCCTGGGGCTGCAAACCTAAGCCATTTATATATAAATTATGTTTTTTACTTTCCTTAACATAATACATACGTTTCATACAATCTGCTTAAAGAACAATATTCATGTTATCTCTATATTAATTGAGACCACGTTTGCAAAATCGTCACTTTCTTGATGTCTTGATTATCGTTTTCTTATCGATAAATTAACGGGTATACTTTTTTCCCCAACGAAAGTCCCAATGGCAACTTAGCCTTCGCAGACACGGCAAGTTTCTAAGTTTGAGGGTCATTTCATGGTGGCACCATCTAGTAGAAACCAGGTTATCAAATTTGGTTGCTTGAAATAAACTTAATTTCGAGCTCCCGTGATATATATATATATATATAAATATGGCTGTGATATAATTTTGCCAAGGGGACCAGAGACAAATTGATTACATCTAAGGCTCATTTACATGGCGCATAATCATATGAAATGCGTGTCTCGATTTTCACATCCAGAAAATTTATCGCCTCCAGCCGCGGTTCAACCCGAAAACTTGCGATTACAATGCTAGCACGCTGCATCTAAGCCACCGGAGCTCATGATAGGTGTATCTAAACCTTCGTAGATTTGACTTGCATTACTCTTGCCTCTCGATGATCCTTTAGTGCAGCTTTTCTCCAACTGTGGGGCGTGACCCATAAGAGGGGCATGATAACTGTGCGAGGAGGGCGCGAGCATATTGAAAAGTCGTAAACAAAAGATTATTTAAAAAAATATATTAATTTACTGAAAGTAAACAAACAAAATACATTCTGACATAATAAAAAATAAATAAAAATTTATACTCATATAATAAACTTATAACTGTGTCAGTACTGCACAATGTATTTTATAATTAATTTAACAATACTATAAAGACAAGTTTAATAATTATCAGGGACTCATGGACTTGTCATATATAAAATGATACACAAAAATTAACCCTTATTTTGATAACTTATACCAGGGGTGGGCAGATTTTTACATGACATGGTATGCTTCTAATTTTTTCAAGGGGTTGTGGTCCACTCTGTGGCGTAGGTGTGATAAGCAAAAAAAAAAAGATCAATAATATTTATATTATAACAATAATAAATACAGAATATGTACTTGCCTACATAACTACAATAAAAAATACTTATACACTTTTAAAACTGCGTTTTAAGTAAAACGCAAAATATAAAGATAATAATAGCATAAATTTAGTATTATCAAATGATGCATTTATTATCAAACAATTCAAAATACATCAAGGAAATAAATCATTTTTATTAAAAGTTAGTTCTCGTAGTTAAAATTTCGACAGAAAACTTAGTCTGCATAGTATCCGTACCAATCTTGAATATCTGAGTATATAATTACTAACTGTTAATCTTGCAATGTATTCTAAGCGGAAGTCTGTGAAACGGGAATGATAAGTTGTTTTAATTATATACATCGTTGAAAATGTAGTTTCACACAGGTAGGTATAGCGAAAGAACAATGTTAAATGAATTGCAGCTCTTTCTTTACTATATTAAGATATATTATGAGTATTTATTAGGAACTCTCTCTCTCTTTACTTCGTCCATTAGATTCTAGAAGTCATTCTTTTAAAATTGCGTCTTTTTGAAGGAGAAAAATTTTGTGTTTCAAGAGAGATAAAGAGAACATTTAACATATTTCTTTTTTCACTATTTTGTTCTGCCGAGCTTGTCTTGCTGCAATGTGTGCAAACAGTCATGACTTTAGACGCTGTACCTCTAGAAACCTCTAAAAACTGGGATGTTTTAGTCACACTTACTCCAGCTATACGGGCTCCCACAATTAGACCTCTTTTAAAAACTGAGAGATCCAACGTTTTACGACTTTGAAAAAAATCCAAGATTTACAGAACTTCTATAAAGCTACCGAATACTACCAGTTATATTTACAAAAAAAAAAATCTGGTAGCTATTATTGTACTTTAATGCTTACGAAGTGCATTAAAAAATATATCACTTTTTTTCACGGGTATTTCCTGTATTTTGATAACCACCTGTGTTTCTTTTAGTATACACGTCTAAGATCTTATGTGAAGGCGGTCACCCCGAAATGTCTTGGCGGTCCACCGGTCGATCGCAGTCGACTTAATGCCAACCCCGGATTTATACGGTTTATAACTAATCCCTTAACTGCCGATAAAATTTACTCGATTCGATTCCCACTTCCTCCATTTTCCAAGTAGGCACGCATATGTCCTGTATTGAGGGGGTGGGGTGGAAAAAGGAATGAATAATCAAATCCTCTGAATGAATCCTTAGCAAATTCTATCAAGGTCTTTCACTGTAATGCAAAGCCTTCAGAATTATTTTACGCATAGCAATGCACAGAAAAATCATACTTTTGAAAGATGTATATAAAATCGTCCGGGACAATTAACAATTTGGGTGAGGAAGTCGTTTATATAAGCCAGTGGCACTTAAAATTTAATGCCATATATTGTAGCTTTAGCATCAAAGTATATTATTATTGTATTCAGTATATAAACAATGATTGAATAATGGGTTGCAAATATTGAAAGTTTGAGAATCACTGCTTTAGTGGAATCAGGAGTGTATTTACTCGATAGACCGGATAAAACACAGTTGTGCATTTGCAGATATGACAAACCAGTTACCAAATTATCTTCCTACATTTGAAAACGATTCACTACGTAACACACAAAAATGTTTACAACGTTTCTATTATACAATTTAAAAGGGAAGAAGGGAGTTAAACTCTTATTATGCGAGTACTGGTTTCGGTAGCAGAAACCTTACAAGAATTTCTCATGGAGAAGGTTGGATTTATGAACACTTAAATCGCGAAATATCTCGAACTATTTACGAATGCAATTTCAAATTTATAAGTGGTTATTCTTGTTTTAGTTGATTTCATTTACAGACATCTTATTTTCTAAAATTTTGAGGAATTTTATGTTTTAAAAATATAGCTGTAACTTTGTACAGATGCAATGCAAATATTCGATTGCAATTTATTTCATAAATGTAAAACAAATCGTTCACTGACTTCGGTAATTGAAATTATCAAATAAATTAAAAGAATCTAATGAGAATAACAATTTTACTACTATAAAGATTAAAATTAGGCTAACCGCATACTTTTCTGCATCAACTTTCCTATTTTTTTCTTTAAAATTTTAGTTTCATACTTCCCAATCCGTGGAGTCATAATTTTATTATATGATGATTTTGCCGCACATCTTACTCTTGAAAAATTTGATCCTTCATAAAAAGCCTTAATTAAAAATTATAACAATTGATACATTTATAGAACACCCCACGCTTTTACCCCAATGACATCCATTTTCTCGTTAATCATTTTATTCTTTATTGAGAATTATTTTTTTTTTTTTACTTTTTAGTTCGATTCAGTATAAAAGCGGGTTTTTTAGTTTTTTTCAAACTATAATTTATTTTTCATTGTTTTAGTTCAAACTACAAGAAAGGCGTGTTTTTTAGTTTTCTAAACTATCATTTATTCATTGTTAAATTTATCCTTGAGTTTGATATTTGAAGCTGGAATTACGTGGCTGTAGAATTAGTCTTGCTCTTCAATGGATATTAATTAACGGGTCTGAATGTATTTATTCTCTCCATTTACGGGCCCCCGGATGAATCCCGTACCGTTCAATTAGATTCCGTCTCTACAGAACAGATCGAACAAATAAAAGTGTGTAAAGAAGAAAAAGTTCGAATTAAATTTTTTTAATGTGTACCATGTTTTTCTAACGGACTAAAAATTATAAAATTAATAATTTTTGTTTTAGTTTTCTTTTTTCACATGTTCATGCATTGCCATCGACTTCTGAGCTATGGTCCAAATTTCGAGTGTCTAGCTCCTCGGAAAGTCAAGCAGTTTAAAATCAATTACAAAATTCCAACCGGACATACATTAAAGAAAGCGAGTTAATAAAAACATGGTAATATGGAGTGTCAATCGTTTCTTCACCTTTTAAACGTGTTTCTTTCATGTTAATTCGTATCATCGCTTCTAAACGTATTGCTTTATAAAAATAAAAATATTTAGCAGTTAGAATGCAAATTATTTTTTTTCGCATGCATGAACCTTTTTTTATTTTATTTTCATTTTCAGAAAAATGTTTATATTATGGTTAGAAATTGCTAACACACACCCTCCCCTCCATTTTCTCAGATACAGATCACTTTTTTTTGTTTTATTTCTATTCACCGCAAGTGTATTTATACTTGCATAAAATTAGCTTTAAATTCAAAACACTCGATATAGGGTTACACCTTATTCTTTTAGTCGCTAGATCTGAAATAAGTCGCCAAATCTGGAAAAGATGTATGGAATTAGTCGCCATATCTGGAAATGGTACATGGAACAAGTCGCCAAATTTAAAAATGATATATGCAATAAGTCGCCAAATATGGAAGTAATATCTGGAATTGTCGCCAAATCTGATGATCCTTATTCCTGACGATTCAGAAAAGGACAATGGAACAAAATTATGAAATTATTGTATTGTCATCGGTCCTTGGCAAGTGTGCGAAATTTCGAATGAATCCGATCTTTTTAAGTGGGTAAAAATCGAGTTCTAAGATTCCGTTACATGCAAGTGAAACTTATAAAAATTAATGCATGTTAAAAACAATATAGTCGTTTTTAGACTACAGAGCTCACTTAAGTAGGAAACACCTGAAGTATTGACCTTAAACCTCAAAAACAGGGACAATGCCATCAGGAATTGGATAATTTCGCTATGATTACTTTTGTCTGGTTCATTCGTTTATCCGGTGAAAGGAAATGCTTCTTCTTCCAATTTATTCAGCTTACAGTAGGCCTGCTGTACCAATCATTGATCAAATCAAGTGTGCAACAATTTGTGAGTTTACGACCGGGACAAATAGTGTACCAATTTCGATGCACACTGTTGTGGACTTATGTACAAGAGAAGTGCATTTGAAAAAGTGAAAACACATTTGTTAATAAAAAATAAAATCTTAGTCAATATTAATCAGAAAATTTTTTGTACAATTCTAAGCAGGGGAGGATAATGAAAATGTTAATGACTTAATAATAATAATTATAAACATGTACTCCATAGTTAATTTCAGAAAATCTTTCTCTAACTGGCTAAAAAGACATGACAGCTCACTTTTTTTCGCAATAAAAAAAAAACTGTCCATGCTCTAATATATCGATGTTGATGTTTCAATATTTTTTGTAATAAGTTGTCCACGCAAAATAATTAGAATTTTTGAATTTAATCGGGTGCTCTGTAAAATGCATTATTCGTACATAAATCGTAAATCGTTAAGAGTTAAACTTCAATATATCTGTATGAATATGTGATTTTTATCAGGCATTTCAAATTAAAATAAAAAAAGATATTTTAAAAAAGTAACTCACAATGTAAAATTAGAGAAGTATTAGTGCGACAAAAAATTTCCAAGGCAAATGTAAATCCAAGCTCAGAAACTATAAACAATTTTTAAAAGCATACAAAAGGGGAAATCCGTAATTTAAAAAAAAAATTTTTTTTAACAATCTGATAACTCGAGTAGAGAATATACGAACATTTTGAATGCAAATATAGAACACTTCACTAGTAAAAAACTAACTTATCTGGAATCCGTGTTAGATTTATTAAATTGTCTGAGAATGACGAAGTAAAAACCGCTTAGAGACACACAATTTTATTATAAGAAAGGACACCAATAACGAATTGGCTATTATTGTAGTCTTTGAGAAACAAAAAGAAAAATTCCCTGTTGCAACACAAAAAATGCATACAACTTTTAATTTTTCGAAAAAAAATTCTAAAATGTGGCTTTTTATTTTTTTTAAGCCCAAAGTAGTAGGTAAGTCTTGGTTGAGTAATATTGGCAAAAATTGTGAAGTGATTGCGGAAACTCTTGGTATCGGAGTACAATCACATGTTTTGCATAGGGTCATTTACTGCTTATGGTGGGCTGCAAAGCAAATCAGTATTCATAGGAACGTAGGTTTATTTCGAATAATGAATTATATATATAATAAACATATGTAAAAGAAGAACAACTTATTATTTGCGACTTAAAACTTAACATCTCTTCTATGTAACTATCTTTCCAATTTCGTCAAGAATTTTGATATTTTATTATTGAAAGAGATACTGTCTTTACTGTATAAGGAATGTTTTCCTATTATTACTAAGAGACTGTTCTGCCATCATTTTTATACTAATTACAAAATAACTCAATTTCTAACTGGTCAAGGGTGACTTTAAAAGCTACTTAAACAAGTTTAGTTTAGTTCCGTCACCTTCCTGGGATTGTGATATTGGTGATAAAGAGGATGTGGAAAATGCGTTTCTTTAGTGTTCCATGTTTGATACACAACAAGACATCCTAAGACTGACTTTGAAGGACTAACATAAATTGGCCTCCAAACTTTCCACCAGAAGGAATTTTAGAAATTTCTCAGAATTTCTTGTAAATGTTTGTAATCCTAATGTGTAATTATGCGTGATAAATACTTACTTCTGTAAGCCCCTTAAGTTACTTTGTGGCGCAAGGGGGTTTTATTATTGTTTTCAATTAAAAAAAGTATGTTTGAATACACGTAGAATTTTTAAAACGAACTATTATTCAGTACGTTGCTTCCATTTCCTATTATTTTTCTTTATCTACTAAGCGCAAAGTTTCTGCTGGAGGAGGAAGTACTGAATCATAAAAATAAATCTTAAAATATGTTCTTGAAAGCTTTAGTTATAATAATAGTTTAATTCTGCAAAAATGAAATTTTTCTTATATCACAAAAGAGTTCAACTAAGTGCTTATAGAAAATTTCCACTTTCATAGTGTTACATGTTTTATACATAATACTAAGCCATATTCATTTGTATACAAACTATATATGTATATGTATTGTACACTTATATGAGTACAGTGTTTTACCAGCTCTTGAAGCGTTCCACACCGCACCTCTGAAGGGCTTTCAAGATTTGTGTTGTATTGTCTCTGCGTGTTTCCCCTGTAAGGTAGTCCCTTTAATGACCAACTGTCTTCTACCACTTCTTAGTGTTTTCTGGTTCATCAGGCGAAAATACACTTTTAGTGTTTTCCTTCTTGAAATAGACAATAGATCCATCGCATCTGTTATCAACCGTCTATATTATTCATTTAACTAGTGGCCTTGCTACACATGTGTTCAGAAAGGATGGTCCACTATTGTGAAGAAGAGATGTGTAGGGTTGTGTATGAATGTACTGAATGCAATCTTTTAATACAGGACTTTGAACTACTTTTTGTATATAGTATTTATATTGTATAATATGTGTACTTTTTAAAAATTACTTTAACATAATCTTATACATAGGTACAATTGTTGTCTTATTGCATAATTTCAAATTTAAGTCTGTTAGAAAAAAAAATTATCTTCGAGTATTTTAAGAGTTTTTTCAACCTTTTTCATAATTTGAACTCTTGATAATTCTAAATTTTTCTTTCATCCTTCTAACTACGAATTATTGAGAATCGACTATATATATATATATATAATGCATTTCAAGAAACTCAATTGCAATGAAATTTTAATTTAAAGCTCATTTTGGATGACAATAGAGTAATTTAATAATATTTAGTAAAAGTTAATTGATTAAATCTAATTATTCAAAGAATTACAAATACAGCCACGTTGGCATTGACTTAGTGACCATTTCTGCTTTTTGTATCAAAATTTGAATAGGTTTTTTTGTCACATTTTAAAGCAATCATTTAAGCTAAAATGTTCTATACACTATTGTATTGGGTAACAATATGATAATTTAATTATAATTAATTAAACTAATTGTGACTGAGAAATTAGTATTTAAAGTATTACAAATACAGCCACTTGGCTTCTTTTTTAGCGACTTGTGTCAAAACTTTAAAATATTTTTTCCCCTCACGTTTCGAGCGTTCATTTGAACTGAAATTTTATATACGCGACTGTTTTGCTTGATATGTTGAGATGCTTTAATGATAATTAATAAAAATTAATTGCATCTTATAAAGTGATTAAGTCATATATATATATATATATATATATATATATATGTATATTTATATTATTTGTAACTACTTAATAAAAAGTAACTAAAATAGATTTTTTGTTGATCTAAGTAGGAATTGACTTTATTTTTTTTTGTATTACTTGTTGAAGATTACTTTGCGTAACAATAGTTCGACGGCAAAAATGCTTCTTGTGCAGTTGCAAACATAACACACACTCAAAAATGGATTGAACATTTTCAAATGGATTTTGCATGCTTATGAAGGACGTTCGAAACCTTTAAAGCAAATGTATGGAAGCATAGAATCACAGAAACTTTGAAAACTGTTTTTAAAATATTCAGCTAGCTTCGAAATCAGAAACCAGACAAGACGAAAATAACCAGGAAACATGGAAGCATGCTAAGAAAAAAAAATCTTGATGAATTTATTTGTGCAGTTTCACAAATAAAAGGGGTTTTCCTTGTGCTTTCGGTTTTTTTCTTATGCCTGGAACAATCTTTTTTTTAAAACTCTGAGTTATTTTACAGTTTAAAAATACAGCAATTTCCATTGAACAACTTTAAACATTTGATAAAAAAATCATTTTATTTAAGTAAATTAAATCTCTTACTGATTTCCTCATTTCAACAGAACGGATAATTTGACTGTATAATATGGAATTATTACTTTTTTTCCTTTTTTTAAAAATTTCGTAGATTTAAATTGTTAAATAATTTTATTCAAGGTTCTCAGAAAATAAGTAAATTTGTCCGATCTTCCCTCTATTGCCCGTGATTTATATTATACGCCATATAAATTTGTTTTTTTTTTTTAAAATTTTGTGTTTAATTGACACTTGCCTTTTATTTATATCACAAAATGTTATTACTAATTTTGTTAACCCTACTATTACTCAAAAATACAAAAATAGTCAAGAATACAATAACACGCAGGGAAAAATTTTATTCGGAAAATGCAACTGTTTTCAACACAAAAAGTAAATTCAGGAAACACATTGATGAAATAATTTACTTTGAATATTAATTTCATAATTACTGATGAAGTCAAAATATTTCCGCATCTTTTTGTTGAAGCACTTCATTGTTAAATACTCTTCAAAATTTCTGTATTTTTGCCACATAATTCCAGGGGATCAGAATATTCTCGGACAGCACTACCAGCCTAACTTGCCAAAGTAGAGACACAAAAGTGGGTCTTGACTGTATTTCGGAACTGCCGATCCGAATATGCTTAATCCAATTCAAGGTAAACTTATATCTATGTCAAATAATGCCAGACGAAATGATTTTGCACGAACTGTGGAAAAGGCTTGCTTTAAAATTCTTGAGGAGAGAGAAATGCTTTCTTGGTGTTTTTCTGGGTGGGAAACAATAATAATATGAAATCGGATTTTAGAAACTCCAGTAACTTTGCCGGATAATGCCAACCGACCGTAATGCCCCCCTTCAGAGACTGAACTTACAGGAGCAAGAGCGTCGAAAGTGGGCACCGAGTAGTTCTTGGGATGGGAACAAGAATCTGGATACGGATTTCAAAAGCTTTCGTAAATTTTAAGGACATTCCTGGAATGAGGTCAAATGACTTTGCGTTCGAGTTCCACCTCTATATTATCATTACCTATAGCAGCTAAACTTTCAGGTGCAGTCGTGCGAAAATATCATTGCAATAGGAAAATGCATCTTCGGTCTTTTTTGTCACTTTGTTAGATGGTGGAAAAACTGCAGAATCCGCATCAGCTGCAATTGGACATTCATGAAATATAAGATGCAATATGTACCATTGAAAAAAAGAGTGGATTGGCTACAGTATTGAAATTGAATTCAATCATGATCAGGGATAAGTGTACCATGACCCATAAATATTCACTCAAAGCATTACATAGGGCTTTTCAATTTAAATGGAAACGAGAGAATATTCGGCGTTGCTGTTGTATTTCTGTCTGGTGATTTCTGACAGACATTAACAGCCATCACATGCTCTACTTTTACTCACGAGATTAATACCTGTTTAAAAAAATCGGTTTTATGGCGAAACGTGGAAACACTTTGACTGACCATAAACACGCGAGTACATTTGCAAAATGATCAATCTGAGCAAATATTTCCTAACCAACTACTGAATATTGGAAACGGTGAAGAAGAACTTCACCCCAATACATAATGCATGAAATAACCAGACGATTTCTGCAGTGTTCTTTAGGCAAAAGGAACTGATCGAGAGTGTCTCTCCAGATATAAAGTATAATTATCTAGATAATTATTCACCCTGTAATCCTGTTAATTAATCAGAAAAAGTGTTGATATAGTGATGAAATAAACCCGCAGTTACACAGTTGTTGCCAGGTGATCCAATGCCTTTTAAATCAATCAACACTATTGTTGATGAAAACAAAACCTAAATTTTCCAACAGGGTTTCTGAATTCTCTAGATGTATCAGGAATGTCACCACACAATCTTTGGTTGAATATTGGTCCCCTGGTTATTCTGCTGCGTAACTTAAATCCCCCTAGATTATGCAACGGTGCACGTTTGATCATCAAAGGAATTATACCGGGAACTTCTTGAAGCAAACATTTTGACGGTAAAGTTTAAACGAAAATTCGGTTCTGCTACTACGGAATCTGTTGCCACGTATTCCACTGATAGCGTCAGAATCTCTAATGCATAAAATTGCCGATCGATTTCTGCACAATCATCAATTCAAAAATGCCCTCATTGACCAGATATTTCCCGATATACACACACATTACTTTAAAAATGAGTGGCGGGCAGAAATAATAATTTTGGCAACAAAAAATGTTGACGTGAACAATTTGAATTTCAAGATATAATAGTTGTTGCCAGGGGACTTGATATCATACAATCTTAGTATCTTAGTTTTTGAAACACTACATGTTCTAACTCATTATTGCTATCTACGTTCTAAATTGCATTCAATTTATTTTAATACAAGATTTTGGAAATAAATTGCATTTAATATGGAAATACTTTATTTTTGAATAGTTTGTGATGCATGAGCCAAAAGTTTATGATTATCTTTAATTTCCCTGAAAAATACCACATACATTTGAAATGAGGTATATAAAAACACTATGCACTTTTTATCTAAGGATCTATTGAGTCTACAGTTGGCGAATTCTCACTTTCATGAAGCCTTGACCATTGATTTTTAACCGACAAATTAATGGGAGCTCCGTAAACCTTCATAGATTTGACTTGCATCCATCCTACCTCTCGATGACCGCTTAAATGATTCCTTATTAAATTCAATTGATAGTGTGCATATGGAAGGTATGTGTGCTTCTAATGGATTCAAATCGACAAATTAATGAGAACATCGTAAGCCTTAATAGACTTGACTGGCATCCAACCTACCTCTCGACGGCCCTGTAGTTGTGAATCGGGATTGTATGTAACTCTTTATCCACCGCATAATGATTTAATGCAATTTTTTTTTTCCATAGAATATTTTGGTTTGAATCACTACATTGAAAATTAAGGGATATGCAAAAGTAAAATACTCAACATTGGGAAAATTAATCCGTAAGAACTTTGTGTGACCTTTAATTCTTTCTGACTATGGAAGCATTCGAAAAGTCATTGTCGTATAATCTTTGCCTGTATTGGGAAGTCGTGGTTGAAAGTCCAGATGTCAGTGTGCAATCACATGCATTGTAGAGGGGCTTTTGCAGCTTACATCAGTAAAAGTTCAAAGCTATTGCATCAACTATTTTAGCAATTTTAAAGAGTATAATGTCCTAATTCAGGTGTGTGTGTGTGTGTGTGTCTTAGTGGGTTTTTGGTTATTAATCAAAAATATTACCTCAAATCAACAACGCTTGTGTGTTGTGTCAAATTAAGTTATTAAAAGAAGCCATTCTATCTATCTTCAAATTACATTCTTATAATGCATTTAAGAAAGGAAAATGAGTGAAATTAACGAAAGTTATTAAATATACCTATGATCTAGTATACGTGTATCAAAAGTAAATTTTTAATGTTGTATATTGACGGAACTTTGACTCAGGCTGATTTCTGAAAAATAGATATTGATTGTTTAAATACATATGAAAGCCGTCTTTCATTCTTCATAAACAATTACAATACTTGATTAATTAAGTTTTCATGAATTTTATAGTCAGGAGCAACATCTGGTGTATTGAAGTCCTTAAGTAGGACACGGAAATGCATGAAAATACTTTTCTATCGCAATAGGCTTTACGTATACCTTAACTACCCACTCACGATCACGAATGAATTTCACATCACGAATGAAATTTAACATATAAAATGCAACCTCATTTTCAGAAACATTCATAACCTGAATAGTTCCCTAATAAATGATGAAAAAGGTAATGCCAACTATAACATGAATGTAAAACTTGTTTGTGCAACAGGTTATAAATAATGCGTTGTAAATGCTTATAAAAGCTGAATGAATTTATTTGTGGAATATCGAGAATATCGTTATTCTTGGTTGTGCATAATTTCTTTGAAAATAAGATTTTTTAAACTTAATTTTAGATATATAATTTGAAAACGTTACATACGTAATGTAAAGAAATACATCAAATGTTTGACTACACAGCTCACTATATTGATATAAATTAAATCTTTTTAATTATTTTTAATTATTTGAAATGAGTGGTTCTGTTGTAAGAAAAGAATATGAGAATAAATTCGTCTATTTTATATGTTTTAGAAGATCAAAACTTGTTAAACTTCATATATTTATCACCAAATATCTTATTAATATATTTCTTATAAGCTTTTAACTCTGCATGTTTATTACAGATTGGGGCATTGATACACTGAATTAAGTACTGCATTTCCTTAGTACAGACATACACTAATCCACTTGTGTGTTTATGAATAAGTTTTTTCCATACTGAATAAATTATAGGCACTCAGGATATTTTACAAACTAATATAAATAAAAAATCATTCTTTCTAAAAGTATAATTAAAATGCAATATGGATTTTCGTTGAAAATTCTAATAATTACAATAATAAAGATTTATAAAATGTTCGTAGGATCTACTATATGTGTGTGGATTTTAAATATGTTATCCAGTACATTTTTGAAACGTGTACGTTATAGAAAGGAAACTATTCATTTAAAATTCATAAGCGTTCTTTCATTCCTCATATACGAGTAAAACACTTTATTGATTAATTGCTTATGAATTTTGTAGTCAGAAGCAAAACCTGGTGTATGGACGTCCTGGAGTAGGACGAATGAATTGGAATACTAAAGACCTCCATGCTATTGAGTTTCATTTCATCTGCATCTCAACGATCATTTTGTGGAATCTGTACTTAATACAATGTATAGATATCATAAATGACCTTTGTCTATTTGGTAATGCATCCAATTGGTTAATTTGCACCACTTATTAATATTTTCATTGTAAGAAAAATGTCTGCATAATTCAATTTTGCACGAGTTAATAAATAAAAATGTAAATTAAACTGTATTATATACATTTAACTGGTTTCAGAATAAAAAACCTGCCACATAACTAGTAGTACAGCTGTGAAAACCAAAGGCACTATTTAAGATATGTGGATAAAATTATTTGCAAACTTCACAATTATAAGAATCGATTATTCGTCTGCATATATTTATTTGCAATCAATCTTGTTTTCTCTCACTTTGAGTGATTTTTCTTTTTAAATATTGCCTCCGCACTATGTACAGAAATAATTTCAATAGATGGTTACAAGAAAATCATTTTATTAAAAGGAGACGAGACTCCCTATACCGACAATGTAATTGGGCTGTTAATAATGTTTTTCCTCAGAAACTGTAAAATACTAAAAAAAAAAAAATTTTAAAAATTAAAAAAATCAGATTTGTTTGTTTATTAATTAGACATTTATATTTACACTAAAATGACACTTTTCAAATATACTGTTTAGTTTTTTTCCTCAAAAACATACTATTTTATAGCATCACTATGATTTTTTAAAAATTGTCATTTTTTGTCACGGTATCTAGTTTCTACTCAAATAACTTAGGAATGTCTAAGAAAGATCATTTCACTATATATAGTTTTGAATCAGTAATATGAATTGAAAATTACAGGTGCCTTTATAGAGTAAATTCTGGAAAAAGGAAAATGTAATTTAAAAAAAAACATTTTGAGAAAATAGCATTTTTAACATACGATGTCCCTTCCTCGCAAAAATTAATTAATTGAAACATGTATTTTGCCAAATTTCTTAACCCACGGTCACTCGCGCGGGGTGTTGTGTACACCCCAGCAACAAAAAATCTTCCTAGAATTCCAAAAAGAATGCGCAGAACCACGATTTTTTTCTATAGCTGCACATTTTAGGTCATTCAACCTTCAGGCGTGATACAGTCGCTTTCACTCGGACGGTTCGAACGTAACGACCTTCACAATTTTTCTGGGGTGCTGAGAGCTCCCTGCGAGTATTTGAGTTATATTTTCGTACTGGAAGCATCTAAAAAAAAGGGTTTTACTCTTTCGTTTATAATTTTTTTTCAAATATATCAATACGCATGCATATTTTATTTAAAATTTCAATAATTCTAGTATAAAAATAATATAAAACTTAAAAATAATTATAAAATATAATTTTTTGTTAATTTTTTTAAAAACACTTTTCAGAAATTATGGCAAAAATTTCATGGGAGAGGGAACAACAGCGACTCGATCATCTATTAGATACTGTATCGACAGATTCTGAGGATGGACTAAGGGATTTCGAAGACTGTGCAATTTCAGACGAGCACCATATTGAGCAATCCCATGGATACGTCACAAGAATTGGAAGAAACTTGCCAGTAAAAAAAAAAAAGGAAACAAATAATGGAAGAAAAAAAAGAAGCTTTACTGACACAGAAGATAGTAAAAAAAGCATTAATTCACCAAAAAAGGGGATCTGCGCTGTTTGTCCCAAGGGTAAAAGATGTAAAAACCAATTCATTTGGCCTTCAATGTAAGAAAAATATGTGCTTAAACCATATGAATACAGTCTGCTGTGAATGTTTGGAAAATGATTAAAATATTTGTTTTCTACTTTCTACTATCCTTAACATTAATTACAAAGTAAGTTTATTACTGGTATATACGTTTTACTTGTGGTTTATTTAAAAATATAAAATTATGTGTGTTTTAAAATGAAGTTTGTAGGTTTAGTTTAAATTAATGTAAGTCTTATTTATATGCAATAAATTTAATAATTTTTTGCATAATACAAAAAAAATATCTTGAACTTTATAAATATGTATCATAATTGACTTTTTTTTTCATACTTAAATACACGTATTAAAAATATGGGGTGTTCTCTAGACCCCGAGAGTAACGACGGTAGCAAAAACAGGCGTGAGTGACCGCGGGTTAAACATTTACTTCTTCACAATTCTTTTTAAGTCTTTTTTAGTTTCCTATTTTACTTAAATTGCCCAGAAAATACATACATAGCATTTTTTTAATTTTTACCTACCGAGATACTTTTGGCACCATTTACATTTTCCCCCTCAAATTCTATATAAATCATTGAAGAACTTTCAACTTTGATGCATTAACCACTTTAAAGTTGACCAAATGTTCCAATACGGTTTTGGTATGAATTTTTGATTGTATTTGACGAAGGACGTCGCATTGCAAGTCCTGGTAAATTATGAGGAAATGAAATAGCATTATACTTACCGTCTCTTCCCTTTATTCACTCTTAAGTGGAAAGAAATTCAATGTAATAAAATTGCTAACATGTTTTTTACTCACATTTTTTTGGGAAAGATCTCTAACTAAAAAAAAGCTTAAAGTCAATGAAGAAAAATGTACTATAAAAACCACACTGATTTCATTATTGAAAACCTTCCTAGAAAAGCAGACTTAGACGAGAAAAACAAAGACAATGCGTAAAATATTTGGGCGAATTTACTTGTTCTAATTAAAGAAGGTTAATGAAAACAACTTTGCAAGCATAAAAATGGCTTCGCTGTTAGAAACCTAAGAAAAGTACACCCATTCATAAAAAATAAGATGCAAACGCTTGAAAACTCGGAATGATTTTATTTATAGAATTTCTCTAGTTGATATTCCTGGTTCTGCATAATTTATTTAGTAAAAGGATATTTTTCTATTACTTTCAGTTTTTCACTATTTCAAGTTTTACTCGCATATAATATAAATAAATATACTTAAAGTATTTTATTACACATACTCATTATAGTAATATGAATTAATACTTTTCAATGTTTTTTCAGTCTTTCAAATGAGCAGATTCATTGATAAAATAATATATGAGTATAAGTATGTTTAGTTTAAATAGTTTAAAAAATTAAAAATTGTGAAACTTCATCACAAACTTTCCTATTTCTCAGTTTCTTATAAAATTCCAGAACTGTATATTTATTACAGATTGGAGCATAAGTACGTAGAGTGAAGTATTGCATTTCTGTAGTATATATATCCACTTGTGGTTGGGATTCAGTATTTTCATACTAAAAAAATGAAATTCAAATTCTTTTATAAACTTAACATTAATAGAAAAAATATTAATTTTAAAACAAAATTAAAATGCAACACACATTTAAGTATATAAAAAAACTACAATTATCAAAATTTATTATAAAGTATACGTAAGATCTACTATACGTATACAGATTGTAAATTTTTTATTAAAAAAAAAGGTTGGAACATTGTCTATATAAAAAGAAAATTTTTTATTTAAAATATAAACCCTTCTTTCATTTCTCATAAACGATTACAATACTTGATTGATTATGAGGAATGAAAGCTTAACAATTGTTTATGAATTTTGGTCTCAGAAGCAACAAATAATACTTTAAAACTCCAATCATTTGACTTGCTTTCTACCAGCCTCTCAACAATGATTTAAGGGAAACTGAACTAAATAATATTAATCGATATCACAAATGGGAGCTTTGTATTTGATAATGCATCAAATTGGTTATAATGCAACATTCTCTTAATAATTTATTAATTATAAGAAAAATGCCCACTTCCTTCAAGCAGAGTATGTAAGTTAGGAAAGGAAAAGGTAATGGGAACTGCATTATAAACATTTAACTGATTTCAGTATCAAAAACAAGACACAAAAGAACTGCAGAACAAATCAGAAAAACAATAACTTATTTTTGAGGTTTAAAAACAGTTCATGCTATGTCTAGATGTATTGATACCATACTTGGGAAATGATTATTTGCACGGTATTTTGAGATGCGTTTTCTAGTAGATAAGATATGAATACTTTTGAACTTTATCAAAGCTTCTTTGTAATGCCATTTTAAGGGAATTGGCCTCAATACAGTAACATATTTATATAATAATAGTTTTATTAAAAATAACATACATTAGCTAAGAAGATATCTACTTACTTCAGAATGCACAATTTACAATTATCTCACAAAAGCGTTGTAAATTAAGAAATAAAAGGTGTTACAAAATTACCTATTTAATAAAACACTGGCTTCGTATTCACAAAGCTTCCAAGAAATGCTAGTATATGTTATCGAAAAAACTATGTTATTTAAAATGTCATGATGGATTTATTTGTAGGATTTTGCATATATAAGTGGTTATTCTGAGCCTGTATAATTTATTTTTCAAAAAAATTGTGTAGTATTAATTATTTTACAATTTACAGATATCAACTGCACTATGTACATAACTACTTAATGTATCTGCTAACCATCTCATTTCATAAATATGAATTGAAACTTTCTCTTATTGAATTTTCCGTGCTTAAAATTAATTACAAAATAATGTAGCATTATTATTTTTACTAGTTTGAATAATTTAAAAGATTCAAATGGTGAAACTCCGTATTTTTCACCAACATTACCATTTTTCTCTTTTGCATATGGCTTTAATTTGTCCATTTTATACATATTTCATCAGGGTCCTATATTATAATATTTATAGTGCTTGTTGCGACGAGAGGTTCTTCAGCCTTATGTTAATAAAATATTTTCACAAAAGTTAGTAATCACATACCGTTTATATACTACACTAGCTACATGGTCTGGAGTTGCACGGGCTTTTAACGAGTGTATAACTTTATCCCCACGTTAATTTCCTCCTTCCTTTCCGACACCATCACTTTTGATTGGATGTGTACGCGTACGATGCGAGTACTTTTGTTCTTGGTTGCGTGTCATGGCTTTCTCGTTTAACATTTTCCCTTCTGGTCACAATATCAGCACTTCCAATATTCTTTTTCGAAATTACTTTTACTTCTTTTTTCTTTCCTCTCCGCTTACCTCGGCAATCCACGGGCTTTTACCGAGTGAATAACTTAATCTCTATAAGGGTTTTCTGTTTCTCTCTTGATGATTTCACTTATGTATGTGCGTGTGTACGAGTGCGGAATGAGTGATTTGTATAAATATGTCATTAAAATTCTCTTTTTGGAATTTCGTACACTTCTTTTTAATGCCAAATATATCCCCCCCCCCTCATTTAACCCGGAGTTGCCCGGACATATTCCAATGCATAACATATTGCCATTTAGAGAAATTCCCTTCCCTTATCAAGGTCTAAACTTCCTGGTGTGTATGTGATTTCTAAATTGACGTCATTTTACTGTTCCTTTATTCGAAATTTCCTCCACATCTTTTCGATGTTAGATAAGTTTCTTTTTTCCCTCTATAGCCTGGCGTTACAGTGGCTTTTTTGAGTATAGAATTATTTTCTCACCCCCCTTTCCCCCAGATAAATATTTATCTTCAAACTTCGATCAATGAATTATAAGAAACAATACGCATTTAATTAAAAAATTATTAATTTAAAGCAATGAAAATGAAGCGATTCTGATGCTAAGTGACCTCCCATCCCCTTCGAAAAAAAACCTCATAATTTTTTAATAATAGTCAGTTTCTAAGAATATAAAGTAATAAAACTGATTTCAGATTTCCATTAATCAATCAATCTTTACTTACAGTTAGCTAGAAAATGTCTTGAAAATGTATTTTTATCAAAAATAATAGATGATGTAATTTTTTCTTTAGAGATAATTAATTTAGTAATAAAACATCGGAAATGCCCTCTGGTTTTAAAAAAAAATATACTAATAGATATCCATTATTTATATAAATAATTAATAAGATGAATGTTACAGATAGTTACTCAAACAATAGCTTTTTTCTGAAAGTTTGAATGTTTGATTAAACATATAAAAGTCTAAAGAAAATAAAAACACACTAGAGGGAACTCCTAGATATAAGTTTAAATTCACTGAAAAAAAAACATTTTAGCGCGTTCTATATTAATTTTATAGTTTTTCATTCCACTATGTTTAGTTAATTATTTAAACACGTATCTGACGAGGAAAAAAGTATATTATACAAAACTAAGATATTCATTATTCTAACAATAATTTCTTTCTTAAGATTTGAAAAAATAAAATTGATTAAAAATGTCTAAGCAATTAATTGTGACATACTGTTTGCTAAAAAAATGGCTGTAAAAGAAAAAAATCTTGTTTATTGATATCTATCTCAGTGGCAAAAAAAAAAAAAGGGAAAGAGAGTGTCAGGTTGCAGAGCTTAATTTTCCGCGTATGCTTTGTAAGGACTCAGAATCTGCAATTCATGGTGGTTTCCCACAATTAAGTATTACTGCCCTTTGAAAATTTAGGCTAGCGCTAAAGACACGCAGTATAAAGGAGCCCTGTGCGTTGCATCCGTCCAGAACTAATACGTCCTTGCGTTGGTATGGTGTGGTAATTAGGAGAGACGGGTGAAAGCTCAGGTGTCGTCCTCTTTAATTGACAATGGTTGTAAATTTCAAGGTCCGTCGCCAAAAACCTTCGAGTAAGTGAAGAGTGCGACTTTAATAATCTCTCACTCACTTTGCAAATTTTTTAGCCCCCAGAAACGAAAATGTATCTTTTTTTAAAAATAGTTTTATGTTGAAGAAAGAAAAAAAAGTAGAAATTTTAAAAATTACAAAAATTTTCTACTATTTTAAATCTTGAATTAAAATTGTGGGGATTTCTTGAAATGTTCGACACATGGGAAAAAGTAACATGCAATTATCATTATAAATGAAGATATTGTTAAATGTTTGATTTAAGTATTTTGACTGTTTTTCTTTAAATTCGTACAAATAAGTTTTCGGCTTTTTACTTTTTAAATCCCTGATTGTAAAAGATCAAAGTATGAACTTTTTAAAAATCATTTTTATTTAAACGCAACGATACTGACTCATTTTAGAAAAAATCATAAAATATGCAAATTATCACTGTTTAAAAGAAAAGCTTTTTTAAAATTCGTAATTAAATATAGTTGTTTTGGCATTTGATTTTTAAAATCACTGATTCTAAATGATCAAAGTATGAACTTCTTAAAAGTATTTTCATTAAAATGCATCTATATTTATTCATTTTATAAGAAATCATAAAATAGACAAAGTATTATTGTTTTGAAAATAAAGAATCCAAATCGCGAAGAAATAAATGATGTTTGGTATTTAAATTACTCAATCACTGATTTTAAAGTAGCAAAGTTTGAAATTTTAGTTCCGATGGTATACTTATCATAATTATAAGATATCCATACATAATGACTGAAAAATTTCGATTAATGATTTACAGAAAAACAGTGCTTTTTTATTTAAAAAATGTTTATTTAAAGCAACAAAGGAAACGTTCTGATATAATATATTACAAAAAAAGCGTATTCATTATTTTAAAATTATTAATTATCTTAGAGCTTAAAATAATACAAGGGGTTTGTGTGTTCGCGTGGTATTTTCATTTACCAATCAATCGTTATATACTGGGAGCTTAAGTATATTCTCAAAATATTATAACCTCTAGTTTTATCCAGAAGGAAAAAAAAGATTATACAGTGCTGCCATTACATAATTAATCTAGTAATGAATAATAGAAAAAAATAAATTGCTTTAGTTTCCTAAAACTATTTAAATCCATCTTCTAAAAAAATAAATACAAAAACTCTCAACGTTAATTATTGAAAGGACTATTAATTTCTTCATTGTGTTGCTTTGAATGTTAGGTTAAAAATATATAAGAATAAAACGTCTAAATTTATTTCATTCACTGTATATAATCATTCAAAAAGAAAATAATACTATGTAACTCTAATATATTACAGAATTTTATTTTTTTAAGATATTTTATTACACTTTTCTTCAAAAAGTCATTCTATAAGAATAAGGAAAACTATCAGTTATATAAAAAAAAGGATGTAGTCATGTTTACATATCATAATATACATCCACCAATTTCTGAAGCATAAACATAAAATAAAAGTCAATGTAAATAAAAAATATCAAACACAATATTGTACATTATCATATATGAATAAAACATATGATAATATTAATTTTTCTAGCATTTTTAAAAAACACATGCCAACTTTCCCAATTGAAAATATTACTATTAAAAAGGCTTTTAAATATAATAAAAAATAGGTAGAATAATTTTTAACTATAATGTACCTATAAAGCCAGAAAACTTCAAATGTAATTGTAATGAATTTAAAGAATTCATAGATAAATATCACCAGCATGTTATTACTGGTGGCCTCAATATTGTAAAAGGCAATAATCCAATAAATATAATGAAAAACGGTACTGGTTTTAGACTTATGATTTCCAATAATAATAAAATTATCAAAAATCACAGTAATATAATGATAGTGCGCAATTCATTTACAAAATTACTTATAGATATTGTATGCCTTTACAGGCATTCACAGAATTTAAATATAACATTACACAACATATTAATAAATATAACTTTAGTACAGATAATAACACCTTTTTTTAATCATATTAAAAATCAGATTAAAAAATTACAATATAAATCTATTATAGTTTATATTGACAAAGTGCCAGGAAATTTAGCCTTCATTTGTAAATACTAATATAATTTAATGCTCAACAAATATTTTGATATTAATACAGCTTTTATTAAGTTATCAATTTCCGATAGAGACATGAATGATCGAATTTTGACTTTTCATAATCAATAAAAAATACAAATTAATAATAATTTTAAATTTCCACATGTATTTCTTACTCTTAAATTTCATAAAGACCCAGTATAGTTTAGAACAGTTACTAATGGTTAAATTTCCATAGTTTATAAACAGGTTATAATTATACATTTCTTATTCTTCCCTAGATAGTTACAGATACCCCCAATTTCTAATTTTAGATAAAACTACTTTTTTATTTTAATATTTTATGTTTATTAAATCCTATAATCTCAGTGTCTCTAAGATAATAGTAGTATGCTTACAATTCTTAATTATTATTTCTATTCTTTTCAGCCTTTTGTTAAGTGCTACTTTACATCCATTGTTTTGCTTTGAATATGTATTTGGGTCTACAATCTGGCAATGACTTGTTTTTTATACTCAGATTTAGCGCGGGCTCTGTGTTTGTGTACACAATATTAGGTAAGTTACCTTTTTCTTATAATAGATTTACACTGCTGGCCACCGTAAATGCAACACCAAGAAAGACAAGAAATAGAACAACAAAATTTATTTTGTAGATAACATGTTGACCATGTATCAAATGATTAAATTTATAGACTTGTGTGAAGTGTGGTTCCTGCCAGAATCAGTAGCCAGAGTAGCCGCCATTGTTGGAGATCACCGCTGCCACAAGCCTCGGCATTGATTCAAAGAGGCATTAGATGTGTTCTTGGGACACAGCACATCAAGCAACTTCCACACTTTTCCAAAGTTGATCTGGTGTGGCAGCTGGGGTGTAAACTGGGCCAATTGTTGAGCAACTACGGACCACATGCGTTCTATCGGCGAAAGGTCCGGAGAGCGAGCCAGCCAGGGAAGTAATTCAATATGTTCATTGACAAAGAACCTTTGGACAATGCGTGCCAAGTGTGGTCGCGCATTATCCTGTTAAAATATGGATATGGCCAAGTCCTGAAGGTAAGGAAACACAACTGGTTCAAGCGCCTCGGGGATGTAGCGCTGGCGGTTTAAAGTACCGGCAATGCGTACTAGAAAAGAGCGAGAGTGATATCCAATACCGCCCCATACCATAATACCCGGTGCAGGACCAAGTGTATTGGTGCATAACGCAGCTGTTCAGCACCATCTCTCCACGGTTTCTCCATACTCGAATCCGACCATTGTGGTGTTGCAAACAGATACGTGACTCGTTAGTAAAGACAACTTCATTTAAATCTGCCGTCCACATCCTTCTTTCTTCACACCATTGGCGGCGGAGACGTCTGTGGTTGTGTGTCAATGGTAGACCAAGCAATGGACGTCTTGCGGACATACCACTCTGCTGTAAACGGCGTCGAATGGTACGTGAAGACACTGAATGATGCATTGCAGACTCAATGTGATGTGCTATGTTCGTGATGTGACTGAGCGATCCGTCACTGACATGCGCACAATTTGCCTGCCCTCACGTGAAGTGATGCACTGAGGTGGATGTGATTGATTACGTCGGTCCATCGTACCCTCCTGCATCCAACGGTCACATTTCCGTATTACAGTTGTTTGGTTTCGTCCAACACGAATACAGCTTTCCCTGAAAGATAATCCACAACCTCGGTAGGCCACTATCCTTCCTCTGTTGAACTCGGATACTTGATCAAAAGCTGATCGCTGTTTTCTACGAGACATAACTGATCGCTTTTTTAAAAAAATCAGAAGAAAAACACAATTGCCGAACTTGAAATCGTCGAAATCTCCACGCCTTAAATAACTCTCTGAGGTGGCGCCACAGGCGCGTGTGATGTGTGTCTAAGCTGAAATTCAAATCATTTGCATATCTCACCTCCGCTAATACATGTTGTACATTTCATGTTATTTGCGTGCTTCTTTCAGGATGTTGCATTTACGGTGGCAGCAGTGTAGATTACCTATCCGTTATTTTCAACAGGTTTTTGCTCAGTCTTATTAACAGAAAGGGAAAAGGTTGGTTGGCCACAAAACATGTTCAACTCCACTCTTATATAAAATATTTTAATATAAAACTGTCCTAAGTCATCAATGTTGGTAATACTGCAGCATATGCATTCTTTTGTATATCTGATATATAACTCTATTATTTTAATATTAAATATCTACACTATTAAAAACCGTATGTAAACAAACGTATGTATGCATGTGCGTCTATCTTCTCACGATCCGCACCACGCAGAAATTCGCGGAAGGTACCAAAAGATCCGGAATGATCCCAGGAAGCTGTAGTGATCATTTATATTCCGTTATTGCAATTAGGTAAGAAGATAATAATTAAAAACCTTAAAAAACCGTTTTTTGGCACAAACTCTAATTTGTCTCCATTGTTGCAGCAATGGTATTGTTACAGCAATGACAGCCTAACTTGGAATTTCATGACGTTGCTCTGTAGTCTGTATTAACTCATTTTGTTTAAAAAATTAATGATTTTAACATGTGATTAAGTTGAAATATATTTTATTAAAATCCTAATTTGTACAACGTATGGCATTAAATTACAATTTTCTATTGATTTTTTTGAATTTAAATTCCAAAAGAAAGAAAGTTACAAATATTTTTCAAGTAGATTGGTACATTGTGTACATTTCTCAACGCTGGCAAGTTAGACTGAAATAGAATATTATAAAATTTCTTAATTTTGAAAAAACAAATTCTATTTTTCTTCTTTTTTGCGCACAAAATATTTCTAAAAAAGGCACTTTTCCATTTCAAGGAGCCTTAAAAATCCCACGAAAAAAAATTGCTAAAATCACCAAATGCCATTAATAATTAATTGGGATAAATCTACGAAAAATTGACCCGTTTGAGGCTTATGGAGCATGTGCAGACAGGAACATTCTGATACATCACAACTGATAGTTTTCTTTATTTTCAAGAAAAGCAATTTAGTGAAAAACTTTAAGAGAATATACGAAAATGCTGAAACGTTTTCATCAGATAGAATACTTTTTTTAGTTACATATTTTTAATCGAATAATCAAACACACATCCAGATATAAGCAGTCGTTTCCAGTGCTGGTTTATCCATCGAGCGCTTGGCGCCGGCTGCAAGGATCCTGGGGACCTGAGGGACCCAAAAGGACCAGAATAAGCTGGATTTAACTAGATTTTCTGATAATAAATTGCGATTCTCCAGTGTCAAAGGGGCATGTAGATATTCTGTGCCTAGGGCCCATAATGAGCTTAAATCGGGTCTGGTCGTTTCAATAGTTCTTTGTAACTTTTTTTCAGTCATTATTTAATAAAAATGGATATAAATTAATATTTAAAAAAACAACTTACAGTATATTTCTAAATCATTATTAACAAAGTTATTTAATAGTTAAATAATACTTTATTTTTTTTTTTCTTGTGGATAAAACAAGGTAAGATTTGTAACTTAGAAATCAAAAATAGAAATTTAAAGAAACACTTTATCACTGGGAGAAAAAAGAGGGAAAAAGAGCTTTAAGCATGAAAAAAAGCCCGTGTAACGCCGGGCTTAACCGAGGGGACCCGAACTTAACCGACTGTTTCACCGTCCACCACATCTAACTCAAGGGTTACACTAAAAAGTTCTGACTTAAACATGGGGAAAGCAACACATTTGGCAAATAAAAAAAAGTGCGTGTGATAAAGTTATTTTTGCTTAAATTTTCGTCATTTTTTCTTTATATAATTTTCAAAATTAAATCATTATAGATGTTAGATTAAGATAAACATATGCATTCAATGCTTTTCGAGATTCATTTAAAATATTTATCAATATCAAAAATTTTGTACTCTTTCATAAAACTTATAGTTTACATTAAAATAATGCCTAAATCTTTTTTTGACATATAATTTCATAATAAAAAAGCAAAATTTGCTCATTTCGAAAATTTGTCTCAGAATTATTCAGTTTCTTATCATAACTTCCTTAGAAAAAAAATTAAAGCTATGCCCATATTATATATTTTTTATTATTAATTGCGTGTTATTAATATGTCAAAAATCAATAAATTTTTTTCAACACATTTAAATGTAATCGTTAATCTAAATTTTTCAATCGTTATGTGAGTATTCTGTGGATCCCCTTTTCAATAAAAAAAACCCTTCAATTTCAAACTTCCATTCATGATAAAGTACATTTTCCTTGCCTGCTTTAGGTGTTCTTGGTTGAGTGGTTAGCATAACCGGTTTTCAGCACGTAGCTCTGGGTTCGAATCCAGGGAACTTTGAGTTTTTTCATTTCTGCTTATTTTTCCTTCGTAAATTAGTTTTGCTGATTAATACTTATTTTAACATGCTCCTGTATTATTTTAATGCGCTTTTCATATTTTTTAGCCTTTAAAAAAGTTTTTTTTCTGATTTTTGTTCATTCAAAGTAATTTCTTTCTTTTTCAACAATTCATAACAAGAATATCTCGGTTCGAATCCAGGGAATTTGATTTTTTCAATTCGGCTCATTTTTCCCACGTAAATTTTTAGTGCTGCCATTATATAAGGAAACGGTTTGTCACAATTAATTGCTAAATGAACATTTTTAATCAATCTATTGTAAAATAATTAATAAGTTATAGTTTTATATTTTATAAATATCAATGAATTTAAATGAAAAGGAATTTTAAAAAGTTCATTGATCATTTAGAATTAGTGATTTTAAAAATAAAACGCCAAAAAAACTGTCTTTTTTTAAGAATTTTAAAAAAGCTTCTTTTTAAACAGTGATAATTTACATATTTTATGATTTTTTCTAAAATGAATCAGTATCTTTACCTTTAAATAAAAATGATTTTTAAAAAGTCCATACTTTAAAATTTTACAATCAGGGATTTAAAAATTAAGAAGCCAAAAACTGTTTTGAACAAATTTTAATAGAATAATCAAAATACTAAAACAATAATTTAATAACTTTTTCTTTTATAAAGATAATTGCGAGAAATTTTTTTCTGTGTGTCGAATATTTCACAAAAACCTCATAATTTTAGTTCAAGATTTAAAATAGTAGTAAACTTTTGTAATTTGAACAATTTCTACTTTTCTGTATTTTTTCAACATACAGCTATTTTTAAAAAGGCTACATTTTTGTTTCCGGGGACTAAAAAATTGCAACGAAAGAATTGAAAAGTTAATGAGTGATATATAAATTCGCACTGTTCGCCTATTCGAGGGTATTTTGAGGCGGACCTCGAAATTTTCAACCATGGTCAAGCGACGAGGACGACACTTGAGCCCCCTTTCACCCGTCTCTCCTAATTTCCCCACCAACGCAAGAACAAATTTCGAAAAAGGGAGTTTTAATGACATAGTTAAAGAAATCACTCACATCGCGCGCATACACGCACATAAGTGCTACCATACTGAGGAAAACAGGAAATCCCCATGTGGATTAAGTAATTCACTTGGAAAAAGACCGTACAACGCCTGGCTTAACGTAGAGGAAAGAAACAGAGAAGTCAAAGATTTTTCAAAAAAAAATATTGGAAGTGCTGATTTTGTGAAGAGAATGAAAAATGTTAAACGAGAAAGCCATGATACGCACTCACGGGACATGCACTCACATCGTATGCGCCACACTCACAAAAAAGCATGGCGTCAGAAAGAAAGGAGGAAATTAACATGGGAATTAAGTTATACCCTCAGTAAAAGCTCGTGCAGCGCCGGACCATGCCAGACAGTTTCCTTTTAAATTCTGTTGTGTGGTTATCCTGCAATTTCAATTATTTTCAGTTTTAATTATGTTCATTCATCGCTCTCTTCTAAATAAATTTTGCTTATATGTATATACATATATATCTATATATTTATATATATATATATTATTTTACCAAATGAATATGAAAAATGTGAATAAAATAAAGAAGATACGTGCATGGTTTTTACTATTATAAGAAATGCGTATATTTTCCTTTTGTCTACTATGTAAACACAGAGAGTTAAGGAATAAACTCCAATTATGCGTCAGAGAAGACACAAACATTTTTTTTTAGTTCTATCTACATAAAATTATGGTTTTGATATTCTGAAAATATAAATTTGCTCTATTTATGTTAAACATGATCGACTCGGCCTTATGGTTGTAATATAATCTTTTATTCACCAAATCTGGAAAGAAAAATGGAACGAGCTATCAAATCAGGAAATAATAAATCGTTAATCCTGTTGATCCTGATTAGAGCAATGGAAAAAATAAAAAAAATTGTATTATCTTTGGTCCCTGACAACTGTGTAAAATTTCGAATCAAACTAAGCTTATAAAGTAGCTTAAAATCTTGTTCAAAGATTCCGTTATATACAGGTGAAGCAAATAAAATCGTGTTAAAAATATTTCGTTCAATCCTAACATATAATTAAAACTAATTCTTTATATTCTAAAATTTTGTCATACATATTTTAAAGGCAGCAATTGAAAAGAATATTGAAAAATAACGTTCATCACACTTTCCACATTATAAAGATTATTATAATTTTTAAATTGAGAGGTCGGCAAAAATTATATTCTTAATTTAACTTCGCTCTAAACTGCAATCATTTTATTCAAATAAAATATTTTTAAAAAAATTTATACATTTATTCTAAGATGTTTTATTTTTAGAACTTCGCATGATACACAGACCTAAAATAAATTATGTCTTTAATAAATATCCAAAAATATTACTTACATTTGAATTGGGCTGTGTTTAAAATTCGAAATCCATTATTTTTTAAACATTTTTTGAGGTCGTAGTTGCCGAAAGTTTATTATCATTAAGCCGTAACGGGCGTTTTCTGACAATTTAATAGGAATACCTTAAACCTTTATAAATTTGACTTGCATCTGACCTTGCTCTCGAAGACTCTATTTGAATCAAAGTTAAATTTAACTTTTCGACTGCATAATTGCTGCAGCCTATTTTCCAATTAAACAAAACGTTTACGACATACGTGACTTCTAACTTTGAAAGACAATGTTAGTGTGAGAAAAACGGTTACTTGATGTAAACGAAAATTTACTTAATTTGATGAAGAAGCAAATAATGAAAACTGCATTGCCTTAAATCTGGTTTCTGATACAGAAACTTTATAAGAAAGAAACTGGAACTAAAAGGACTTCCACTATATTTGAAATTTTTTCAATGGATTTATTTGTAGAATTTCCAAATTATAACTGGTTATCTGAATGTTGGTATAACTTCTTTTGAAAAACAATTTTTTATTCCTATTGATTTAAGTTATTTTAAACTTTTAAAATTTATTGTTACGTGGGCAGAACGACTTTAGATTTTTGATTATAAACAAATTCCTTTAATCAAAAAAATATATTAAAACTGTTCCATAGTCTAATGATGATCTTTTCTACATATCAGGTATTATTAGTGCAATAATATATATATATATATATATACATCATGTGACTGTAATAAAAAATCTCTAAACATTAACATTTTTTTCAGCAGTGTAAGACTGATCTTTATATACCAATGCGCATATTTTAGTACTTAAACGTAAGTGTTTGTGTTCACCATTGATCATATAAATATAACGATTGGAAATATATAGTTAAAAGGAAATCAATAATATATACTAATAATATGACCTTCCCTTAAATGGAAGAAATTAGAATTTGTTAGTTATCATTGATATATTAAAGCATTGCAATTTATAAGAGCATGAGATTTTCTGGCGATGTGCTTCTTAATTTTGTTCCAAGTATAAATGAGGAGATTGACAACACAGCTAGTTCATATCTTCCAGAACACATTAATGGAAGGACGTTTGAACCTAGATGGGTTTAAGATGTTTCAATTACTTTGAACCACATCTCTACAACGGTACTAATCTTGAACTCATGACACGCCAGCCAATCGTCCATTACCTTGACCACAGGGCTACCACGGATAGATCAGAACCTAAAGTCATTACAGCATAGTAAATCCAACCAGAATAAGAATAGCACTGTATTGCAGTATTGTGCAGCACATGCAGCCGCTCCTTCCAAAATTAAGAGGACTCGGTACCCTTTGAAAAATTTTTATTTCTAGAATAGAAAATTATTTTTTATTTATAGATTTAAAAATTATAATTTATTATTTCATGTAATGTTTACATTCAATAAAACAATATGAGGTGTAATTTCGCACATATTTTATTTACACAATATTAAAAATTTTAATTTTTTTAATGAATTTGTAATATTTTAAAATTTTACTCCTTTTGTATTTATTAATATTTTATACATGAAATGTTTGTAAATTTTTTAAGGATGTTTTAAACATCTTTAGCGATTAATTTTACACTAACTTTTTAGTTTTGCAGAAAAAAATTAAAATGTTCATATATGTGCCAACATTTAACAAAAAACAAAATATCTCCTACATTTTAATTTTTAAAAAAATGTATTTACTTTATAGAAAAATGGATCCCTAATTTTGTAACATGTATGATATATAACACAGAGAAAAAATAAAAGTGATTGATCAATAATTGTGGAAGGAGTAGTATTTTGAATGCACTAATGAATCGATAAAACACAAGCAGAGAAAATAATTTTAAACTTTATACTTTTGAAAAATTTACTATTGTAAGCTTAAATTAACTTAAAATAACAATTTAAAACATTAACCATGCCTTTTTCTTCAAAGTTTTCTTATTTTCATATTACTTAACCCATGTTTTACATAAATGATATATTTTTACACAGTAATAATTGCACAATATCAAGGAAACTTGAAGAAAATGTTCAAAAATATTTTTTCTGTTATAACAATTTAAAAAAAAATACTTTTACTTACCATAATATTTAAATAATATATTTGTATAAAAACATATGTAAATAAGAACTGAAATTATGAAAATATTAATAGAAAATGCCTAAAAAAATATTTACATGCACCCCTTTCACAAAAAAATAATAATAATATTTCAGAAATATCCTGCTTTATATGTAACACTTTTTGAAAAATAGCTTTTTTTCTCACAATGCGTGCATGCTATTATTTGGTGTTTTTCCGTCTGATTCTAACCTTTTAACTGTTCGAGCATTACACCAAGATCCTTTGAGAATTTCCCTAAAGATATATGTAATGCTTTTTGAGTCTCTCTTGCAGTGCGTAGAGTCCATTTGTTGAATTCGCACAGATCGGCAGCACGGCATGTTTAACTCTGTGTTTACACACAAATTAGTTCTCTGGACACTTTGACCAAATCACATTGTGTAAGCATTATTTAGCGTTTTGGGTTCCGCAATTAACGCACATTTCTAAAAGTTTTTTTGAAGCAAGCCGTTGATAAATAGAAAGGATGTGTGGAAGAAACTTTCATTGATTGGAGTCCCAACATGTTGCTTATGCAGACCTGGATTTTGTCCTTTTGCTTTTGCAGACTGGTAAAAACACCATGCATCAGCAACGATCGGACATTTCGAATGCTGAGGGTTTGGGTGTGTCGGAATGCTGTGATGTAAAGTAGCATATGTTGCGATTTTCATGGAAAGAGCATGGCTTTTCTTTTGTATTATGGCGTTTTTGGTATTATAATGTTAATTTTTTAATTGTGGACTCTTTTTACGTGCCATGGCATTTTCCTCCTGATGAAATTCCACGGGCCTTCGATTCCTTGACAGCATTTTGTAGACCAGTGCCCAACCTATTACTGAAATGATAAATGCACTCCTCTTTTTTATCTCAATCTTATCCCCATACACATATTTTTCTGTTAAATAGTTGAAGGATTTACAATCTCCATGAGACAATAAGGTGGAGTAATGAAATCCCAACGCTTGTGATCTTTCCTAGAGTATCAGGGCTGGCTCTATTTATTATGAAGTTGACGAGCCGGAATGATTAATAGCATAATCTTTCCTAAGACTTTAAACTAAAGGTTGTACTCTGCAGTCGACTCTCCTTCTTGCCACTGAACAATTGCGACATACCTTGCACATGACTTTAAAATTATTACATAGCCTGTAAGAATATCAATATCACAAGTTATGCTAATCAAATATGCATGTCTACGTGTCATCCAGCTACCATCAAATGAAACCTTTATATCAATAGTGGAAATATTTGGTTGGTGCTTCTTAAGCATTCCTCACTTCACTGTGTACTTTTCAGCAAATTCTCTGCAGCAATACCATAGGCTTTGTGATGAAGTTTAGTACATTTGCTATAAGTTCTTGAAAATTGAGATAAATTTACTGTCATGCAAATATTCTCAATTCCTGAGTAACCTTTTCTTATATTAGACAATGCTTGCGTTATCATTAAATTAATATCAGGAACGATATTGCCCTGCCTTTCATTTTTAAACCTTTCTACAGCACAAACCTTTTCTGCGCAATATTTGTAAGTTTGAAGTAACACGTAGGAAAATCCAATCTTTTTTTCCAAACGCAAGCTTTAAAGTTTGTTTGTCACAGTAAAAGCATTTTAGTTTCATAAACATTTGTTTATTTGTTCAAGGTTCACAATAATGGAATTTACCACTTCAGAATGTCCAGTTTTTTCAATAAAAAATAATTGCCTAATTCTGAAGCTAGAAACTAATTTTTCTTCTGTTACGCATGTGTTCACAGCATCAATAAACTAACTTTTGTTGTTCATTGGAGCGGAATGATTTCCACGTTTTATTCGTAAAATGTTTAAGACAAATCTTCAAGGAATAACAGGAAAGATAATACTGAAAGATCAGCAGTTTCATCAACAGTCTCGAGAAAACAGCAATCAGTGAAAGTCTTGAAAAAGAATGCTTTTTTTCAATGTGAAATGTAAGTAAAACTTGCTCGATAACTGCAAAACAACGAAAGAAGCTGCAGCAACAAGTAACTTGTAATAGAAGTTGTACTAACTGAAAAAAAACTATAAAACATTAGAGTTATAATTAAAACGGGAAAAAATTATTTTAGAAAAGTAGTTGATAAAAATTAGCTTAAAATCACTGGCACCTAAAAAAGTGGGCGTGGTCAAATTTCTAAATTTGTTTATTCACATTTTTCAAAGGAAACTGTTTCCTACTATTAGTTTCCAGGCAAACCAAAGTGATATTAGAATCAAAAGTTAATTGTACAAAGAATATAACTAAATAAACATTTTAAAAAAGGGATAGTTAAGTCATTTTTCGGGTACAAAGTCTTCTTAAACAAAACTTAGTGGACTTTGAGTAATGGATGTTGTCTTCGGTCAGAATTTAAACCCTATACACATAAATTCCAAAACTCAAATATCTTTAGAATATAAAATAAATATATAAGAAATCTAATTTTATTTCAAAGAATTTGTTAGATTTACAACCCTAAATGTTTTTGAAACACCTGCTTAGAGCAGTTCTATTTCAAGTTAAAAAATTATTTATAATGCAAAAAAAGCTCATTGTTCTAATTTATATTTTAATTTTTTAAATGATTAATCTTAAATATTTTTAATTTATAACCTGCACTAAGAGAAAATCTACGGCGGTTATCTCAGATCATTATTTATTCACAATTTTTTTTATTCCAACTCTTTTACATTCAAAATTGAGTACAGTTGCAATTCTTCAAACCGTCAAATAATTAACAATAATGAGATGTTAGCGTGCGGGGATATTTATATCTGCTTTTATCAACTAGCTAGCTTGTCGACTAATTGTTCACGTGGTTAATAAATTGCGCACTAGTGTGTCTTTTTGCCATTCGTTACAAATTTATTTTATTTAAATTCTTTTAAAATATACTTAAATATATTTAATAATCCTTTGCATTCTTTCAGAAAGTACTCTATAGAATGCAAGATATTTTCTGAACAAAATCTACCACATGCGGAAATGAACAATTGAAAAAAAACCCTCTCCAACACTCGTTAACCTACAATATTACAAATGGGATTTTAGTGTTTGAAGTAAAAGATGAACTAGTATATACTTGATGACTACAAATGGTCTTAATTGTATTAAATTTAATTAAATACAGAACTGCTCAAAATTATTACATTGATTCTACTGATCTTTCATGGTTTGAAATTCAAGTGATATACGAGCCTGATATATATTAATTGTTTTTTTCTTATTTTACCTGTAATTCCAGATACATTTGAATTGAGATATATAAAAGCAATATCCAGGTTATCTCAAGATTTATTGAGTCCACAGTCGTCGAATGGTCACTTTCACTAGGTCTTGACCAGCGCTCCCATATCAACGAATCCATGGGAATACTTTAAACCTTCTTTAGTTAGATATACATCGAATCTATCTCTAAAGGTACTTCAGTTGAATCGGGGCTGATATTAATTCATATCCTGTATAAGTGCTAGTTTTACATTTGCAAACGTAACAAACTGGCTACAAAGTTCGCTTTCGAGAATGATCGATTTCGTAAGAATAATAAAAAAAATATATATAACTCATTATCTCTTAGAACTGAGCAACTTAAGGAAGATAAATGTAATGTGAATTGTATTATTCAAACCTGGTATCGGAATCAGTAACCTTTCAAGAACAATAAGCCATTTGAATTGAACGATTGCGTACTTTGCTTCGAATATATATGTAATTTTTTTTACCCAATTTAAAAGAATATAAGTGGTTAAATTTGTGTTAATGTAACTGAATTTTCAGACTTTCAATTTTTTATAACTTTAAATTATTTTACATTTAGAGATTACGAGTTGCACCATGTACAGAAATATTTTTAATATTTGATTTCGAGCCATTTTTTAATGTAAATACGTATTTCACTAATATCAGTACCTCAAATAAACATACATTTAAAATAACATAAATAGGTTACTTTTTTCCATTTTGAATAATTTAAAATTAAATTGAGAAAACCGTATAATTTTCTCTTCTTCAAATTCCTTTTTTTATATATACCAATTGCTTCACACATCTTATACAGATATAATAATATTTTCAGAATATAATATTTTTTTACGAATTTAACTTTTTCAATATTTCATCATTACGAGGTAATAATCAAATGACGATCTTTGTGTGATTCAAACTACCAGCGTGGTGATCAGATTTCTTTGAATGGTTTTCAAGACATTTTGTTCCATGCATGGAGTAAAGTGTTATGTATACCATGTCCCGTTGGATAGAGTGACTTACCCTCACTATGCATATTACAATACAATGATTCATGCTAATGCAAATTGGGTTGAAAATTTGTAAAAACAATGGTGGTCCAGTGTATCACTCTATGGGTACCTTTCGCGAAACAATTCTTCAGCCGCTCGTGTATTTCCTACTGTCAATCGGACAATGAGTAAAAAATATGTGTACTAGGTGCTTGTAAAATTATACATTCGCCTCTGCGGTTGATTTTACACTGCTGGCCACCGTAAATGCAACACCAAGAAAGACAAGAGATAACACAAAAAATTTATTTTGTGGATAACATGCTGACCAATTATCAAATGATTATTTTTATAGACTCCTGTGAAGTGTGGTTCCTGCCAGAATCAGTAGCCAGAGTAGCCACCATTGTTGGAGATCCCCGCTGCCACAAGCCTCGGCATTGATTCAGAGATTTTGGATGTGTTCTTGGGGTACAGCAGACCAAGCAACATCCACACTGTGCCAAAGTTGATCTGGTGTGGCAGCTGGGGTGTAAACTGGGCCAATTGTTGAGCAACCACTGACCACATGTTTTATATATGCGAAAGGTCCGGATAGCAAGCCGGTCAGGGAAGTAATTCAATCTGGTGATTGACGAAGAACCTTTGGACAATGCGTGCCAAGTGTGGTCGCAAATTATCCTGTTGAAATATGGATATGGCCAAGCCTGTAGGTAAGGAAACACAATTGGCCCCAACACCTCGGGGATGTAGCGCTGGCCGTTTAAAGTACCGGCAATGCGTACTAGAAAAGTGCGAGAGTGATATCTAATACATCCCCATACCATAATACCCGGTGCAGGACCAGTGTAGTGGTGCATAACACAGCAGTTCAGCACCATCTCTCCACGGTATCTCCAGACTCGAATCCGACCATCATGGTGTTGCAGACAGATGTGTGACTCTTTAGTAAAGACAACTTCATTCCATTCTGCCGCCCACATCCTTCTTTCTTCGTACCATTGGCGGCGGTGACGTTTGCCATTCTGCGTCAAGTGTACACCAAACAATGGACGTCTTACGGACAGACCACTCTGCTGTAAACGGCGTCGAATGGTACACGCAGACACTGAATGATGCGTTACAGACTCAATGTGCTGTGCTATAGTTCAGGATGTGACTGAGCGATTCGTCACTGGAATGCACACACTTTGCCTGTCCTCACGTGAAGTGGTGCACTGAGGTGGATGTGATCGACCACGTCGGTCCGTTGTGCCCTCCTGCATCCAACGGTCACATATCTGCATTACAGTTGTTTGGTTTCGTCCAACACGACTACCGATTTCCCTGAAAGATAATCCACAATCTCTGTAGGCCACTATCCTTCCTCTGCCGAACTCGGATACTTGATCAAAAGCTGATCGCTGTGTTTTCTACGTTTTTTGAAAAAACCACAAGAAAGACACAGTTGCCAAACTTGAAATAGTGGAAATCAGCAAGCTTTAAATAGCGCTTTGAGGTGGCACCACAGGCATTCGCGATGTGTGCCTGCGCGGAAATTCTAATCATTTGCATATATCACCTCCGCTAATGCATTTTGTATATTTCATGTTATTGGCGTTCTTCCCTCAGTGTGTTGCATTTACGGTGGCCAGCAGTTTAGTTCAAATCACTGAGGTGATTCAGGTCCGGTGCCAAAAATGCTTTTGTGAATACTTCTACCAAGTGCCCAATGAAGACGTTTCTTCTCTATTATGGGTTTCTATTCAAAGCTGAATCCTTAGGATGACCGCTACCTTTTCTTTAAATTTGTCCAATATCCCTTTAACGCTCTAGATATTCATGTTTTTGTAAATTCTTAAAGGCAGAATAATGATATTTTTGAAAATACTTTAGGCATTGTGTGAAATTAATTGCACGTATCTAGGTCTTAAACCATTTTAAATTCAACTTCAAAATAATTCTATCAATTATTTTCTAGCATAAATTTCTATATTCACGTAAATAATAAATAACAGTTAAGTTATATATATTTTATTGCTAGAGATTTTTAAATGACGCAAAACATCTTAGACAAAAGTAATTTTAAGTTATATCAGTATACGGAATTTTAATTATCTTTAAAATTAAAAGGCACTGTTACAATATGCTACATATAAGCAATTCAAGTAGAGGATTGACACAAATTTTAAATTTGAGACTAGAACTTTTTCCAGTACGCATAAAATTAACTTACCTTCGATTCCCATAAGTTCAATTCAAATGTCTGAGAATCTCGTTGGAATAAATAACTTTTTACAAAACTCTATTGGATATGAAAGTATGTCATTAAGTAATCCACTATAAAGCTAGTAATATAGCTGCTTAAAAGGCATTTTCCTATTGATGAGAAGAAAACTATTTGAACGTTGATTTGTTAACTTTTTTTCAAGCCGACATTTGACGGGAAATCATAGTCAGATAATCGTGGAAGATATTAAGATGGCATAGTACATTTAAACTTTCCACAAATCAGTTTATCAAAAACAGTTTAAAAAATAATACAGACTATTAGGAGCATTTTAAAAGAAACCACGTCAAAATTGGACTAAAATTATGGCAACAACAATAAGAAATGTCAAATGTCACCGCTGGGTTGTCCATTTAAACCCAATGTAGGCAAACCGTGCTCATTAGTTTCGGTTTTCAAAAGGATGGCGTTATTAAATTTATTTTGTCCCCAGTTGTTGCTAATCTTTTATATTTTTAATTAGATAATGTAGCTTACAACTCATCACAGCCCTAGTTTCGATTAATGCTTGTTTACATTTGTATTTCATACTCTTTTCTTCTGCATAATTGAGTTCTCCCTCGTAATTCTTAGAAAAGTTTTTTAAATGTTTGTTCATTTTAGTTTTTTTTTTTTTTTTGCCTCATATTAATTTGCAAAAAAAAATATTTAGTAAAGTGCAAAATAGAGGCAGTGACTGTATCACCGAAAAAGAAAACGTTTCTATGATAACCAATACACTCGCAAAGTATCAGACAAGCTTGATGTTAATCGTATATCTGCTTCAGCTAAGAAACTGCGCAAAGAAAGTGATCTTGATAAGGAAGTAAGAAATTCCAGTCAATTTAATGCATATATTTTGATAAATATTGCTATTTTATTATCTGAACTATCCCAATACGTAACACGTCCCAGCTGCAATACTAAATCATTTCTAAAAGGAAAGGTTTTGTACGGTTTGGTATCTGAGTTTTAGGTTGAATACTACTCATACAGTACACTGTCCACTTTCAGAAATTCATCAGTTATTACTTCTGGTAAAGACAATGAAGTAAATGTACGAATAACCTATGCTATGCTCACAGCAGGGCTAGGTTTTTGTGGTATAAAATTTTTAGCACAGCAATGGATTTGCCACCACCAGTGTCACAAAAAGCATATGAAAAGATCCAGCGAAAAATAAATTTGGCCAGTTCTGAAATAACAGACGATTCCATGAATAATGCTACGAAAGAATAAATATCAGCTTCTTGAATTTATGAAATCTTCGTCAGTGGTGATCGAACATGAAAAACATGTGGATACGCTTCACGTTATGGAGTGTGTTGTGTCACACATTGAAGATATAACAGGAAAAGTACTTGATGCTGCCGTTCTTTCTATATATTGTAAAGAATGTGATAAAAAGGATCCTAAATTTGGACATTCGTATAAAGAGTGGGAATTCTAAAACACCAACCACACTGTGTAAAGAGCCATATTGGTTCTTCGAGTAAAATGGAAGTGGGCTGATGAATCAGATATTACAAAGATCAGTCCCACAAAGAAATGCCAAATATATCAAGCGTATCGGCGTTGAGGATACAAAAACCTTCCCACATCTTCATTTGCTGACGAAAAAATTGAATGTGTGGGTCACATGCAAAAGCGTACATGTGCTAGACTGCGAACATTAAAAACAATGAATCGTGGCAAAAAAATATCAGACGGTAAGAATATTAGAGGTAAAATCGACCGACTGATAAGTTATTGGACACAATTACCAACTATTACGGCAATGCTATTAGACAGAATCACAGGTCCGCTAAAGATATGAGTCAGGCCTAATGGGCAATTTATTGTCAATATAGGTCCACTGATTATGGATCTATGCATCACTTCTGCCCAGTTGATGATTATTCGTGGTGCAAATATCAAAAAAGGCAGTTGTTACAAAAAAAAAGTTTCTTCATTCAAGCATAAAAATACTGTGTCAATTGCCATAATGGATATAAAGCCTAAGTATGGAAATACAGCCTGTAATAGCAGAACTATCTGCACTCAAATTGTTCAAAAATCCTCGGGGGTGGGTGGGTAAAACGTAAAACTTTAATGAGTCGTTCAACTCGACTCTTTGGAAGTACTGTCTCAAAACTTCTGAATCGTCTTAAAATATTGCAGGCATAGCTGTAAATGAGGCAATAGTAATATTTAACGAGGGAATGATGGGACGTATACAGGTAATGAAAGCTCTTGCCTTGAATATAGGGCATTTTGCTGTGACTTCTGCTTTTCGGGTCAATTATGCACGCATAAGAAATACAGAAATTAAATCGAGATCATATGCATTAGAGGGCCGTAGAGCTATCAGAAAGAGAACAAAAGCCACACATGACCATTTTGCAGAGCTGGAAGGTCCTATATATGAAGATGGATAATTTTAAATATTATGTATTAAGTTTTATTTGAACTATTGAAAAGTCAATCTTTAAACTTGATTTTTTCAGTTTCATTTTTAGCGTGTTTTTCACGTAGTGTAAAAAAAAAAGCGCTATTAGGATGCAAATTTCGTCTTCGTCTTCATCCTCATCTTCGTTCCATAAATTGTCGTAGCTTTTTCTCAGCCAATAAATAACCGGTTGACCTCCGATTTTTCGCATTTGGTCGCATTTGTGCCCTAGATGAGCCGAGTCATATTTAAATTTAATAATTTTAAAAAAATTAAATTTTTTTCAAATTTTTAAATTTTTTTTACAGTATAGTACACTATTTTCTGTTAGTAAAAAGTTCATTAGTTGCAATATTGTAAAATACAACATGTGAAAAACGCGCTAAAATTACTTGGTCATGCCAATGATTGATATCTTTTTTTACACTTTCCCGCAAGAATATAAAAAAAGTTTTTACTCTGGAGCTACAAAAATTGACATGAATATTCTTGTCATTGATCTATATTCTGATCTGATTAAATGGTTTATTACATTTTTATTTGCAACAGTATAAAAAATAAATTTAAAAAAATATTTTTTACAACTTTTTTAATTTTAAAAAATATTAAAATGTAAGATATCCTTTATTTAAGTGTTATACGGAATAAAGGTCACCTTTAACTTCAATTTAATGTAACAATTGAGGATCTGAAGTGTGCAATTTAAAATTATCTTGCTGAAACCGGATACAAGAATGTTTTTTTAAAAAAAACTTGGTATGCATATTTATCATTCTTTTGAAATATTGTATTTATTAAAGAACAAATTTCTCTAGTTTTATTAAGGTGTGTGTGTGTGTCTATACATTGTTATAGATAATATATAGCATTTAGATCAAAAAATTCTCGCTGACTATTTGTGCAAATTAGTAATTGTAAGTGGTTTTATTTTTGTTAGCCTTATTTCTTTCTCAGTTACTCTTTTGTTTTGCAATTTTATGGTTTGTGTACATTGCACTCAATAACACCGTTTTGCACTACTTGAAATATTTGCTTAAAAATCCTTTTGTTCTTGCAAATTAACCCCTTTTCTGAATTAAAAATTCGGAGAGAACAGATCATCTTAAAGAATAATTCGGATTTACTGATTTTATTTGTTTGATGAATTTGAATTAGTACAAGATTTCATTCAAGATTTTTCATGAAGGAAGTAAAGATGCCCACAAATTTATTTGTGCGCTTCTTGTCTATGGTTTTTATAATACGGCATACGCATATAATCTTTATCTTTTAGAGTTTAATTGAAGCACGAGACTGTGTGTTGTTAAGTAAATATATTTAAAAAAATGGTGAAACTGGAAAGAATTTCATAAAATACTTCATCGTTTTAATTCAAAGATCAAAATTAAAATATTATAAAAGTAGTTTCAAAAAATTATTTATTGAACACAGCATTAAAATAATATAAATAATATTACTATGGGAGAGAAAAACATCCTTTAAATACTGTCGATAAAAGAAATTAATAGCTCTAGATAATCAAAAGTTTTCCAGGATCAAAGTGTTTTTCACAATAATGCACAGAAATCTTTAAATTTAAGAAGATCGGTCATGTGAAGCTAGATGAAGGAGAAAGATAATTAAAATATATTTTTTAACTAAATATGAGATTATAGAATGAAATTTTACCATTTCTCAAGAGATGGCATTACTACTAGGAACTGTTTAAATGTATATTGAAGTAAAATGTTGCCTCATAGGATTGGACATCTGGCAAAACCATATTCTTCAATTATTTGCAAACAATATAATGTTTTACGGGAAAAAATATTAAATTTTGATTTGATTAAGTGTCATCAGCGGGTACAAGTAATTTACTATTTAATTGCAAAAAAGGTTCTGTTGGGTTCATCGATTGCTGTGGAGAGGCTGCCTTAACAGAGTGAGTGATATTGTTAAAGTAGGATTAAAACCTTTTTTTAGAACGCTTATTTTAAAGTGGAAGGCATAAAATGTATCAAAAAATTCTTGAAGCAAAATTGATACTTGATACGAAATGGAGGAAAAATTTGGACTTACATTGTAAACGATCCAATAAGCTCTTTCACATTGCTCAAAATATCTGCCAAGGATTTTAAATTCATAAAGTTAGATTCCATATGAACTAAAACTGAGAAAGACTGAATGTTAATTTAGCACATGGGAAATACTGCTTGTTAGGCATGAACGAGAATGTTTTTCATCATAAAGCTACTAGTAATGATAAAAGACTCCAGTATTGTAACCCAAATGCAAAGGAATTTTGACTTGTTTACAATTTGTCCTCTAAAATTCTTTAGTTGAAAAAGGATTCAATTCATTTAATCAGCTGCAAAATCCCCGGATTTTTTTAACAAAAGTAACAAAATGACTATCTAGATCTCCAACCACTTTAAAAAGAATACTATCAACATTGAAGCTAAAAGCTGAGCAGGCAAACAAAGACAAATGTAATGCAAATGTTTCTTTTTAGTTCAGTCATTTTAGGGTTTCTCTGCGGAATGAGAGATAATAAATAACCTGAAAACTCGTATATACCTTTATTTTGGCATTCTAAAAGTTGTCTCAATAGTCTCATAAAATCTCGTGTCCGTGTCTTAAGATATTCAAGGTCAAAGGTAAAAAAATTCGATTATTTTTGCAAATATCTCATTTTCTATGGCCTTAAAGCTATTTACATTTATTATAAATATTGTAGAGAATAAAATTTTCTATAACTTTACTTGAAACATTTTTTTATACATCAAACCGCTTTTGAAATAAAGGGCGCTGAACGCGCAATGGTTGGCGCAACAGCAGAGTGGTCAAGTTACAATGAAAGGCAAGATTTTTGAAATTTATCTGGAATTTCTAACATAAATTTTGAAAATTATGCAGTATTTTTTTCCATAAATAGGAATGTACTCCTTTAAATTTGATGATTTGTGTGTGTGTGGAATTGGAGCACACATTTTTCAAACGAGTTTTAACACCAGGCATTTATTCCACCAAGAGTCTCAGGCAATTGATTTTAACTGGAACCAGGCCAGTAATTTATATGCTGGAAACAGTGCAACTCTTAGACAGACAGCATATGTTCACAACAACAATAACGAAATTTAAAATACAGGACGATTCATAAAGAAGTATACACTTTCCAGATGAGTGTGGGCTGTCAGTTATAATCAAAGACAGGTACCACGTCAGTGAACGCTAAAGTTGATGAACTTTCAAAATACGTATCTAGTCCCTGACAGAACTGACGTAAACAACAGGGGTGTGTCACGCGATTAATCAGTCAAAATAGCGATGTCTACAGTGGAAGACGCTTTTTGTGATCTTTAGTTTACTAAAATGGAATCCACAAATATTGTGCAATAAGAGCATTTGTCACGATTTGGAAAAAAACGTACAGATAGAAAGTCTATCCCAAAAGGTATACAAAAATTAAAACTACAGACTGTTTATGCAAAAGTGATATGTTTGATCTACAATAATAAAATAAACTTGCCTTTGAATATTACAAAAATATTTATTTTGAATCAGAATTAGGTTCAATATCAAGAAAACAGTACGCAGTAAGTCTTGAGCAGAAAATTCTCAAGCACAAGTATAACCACTCAAAATGGTTAAACTGTGGAAATAAATTATTTGGGATTTTTTATTTCCATATCTGAAGCTTTTTTGGTTCTAGATTCATTATCTTGAAAGGTTTCTGTTAATGAGACCAGACGGATGTTTGAACTACTGTTTTCAAGAGCTATTTCTTTAAGCTTTCGTACTCCTTCCCAATGTATGCAACGTAATAAGAAAATAATTTGTTCCTTTTGTAAATTCATTAAACGTGCGTTTTATTTATGGGGTTAAATCCTGCTTGAAATGAGGTTCCGTATTATTGCTTGAGATCGAAGTCAACCTAGTGGAGATTTAAAATATTTACGTTAACTTGATGAGATGGATCAAACACAGAAGAATTCTATCAGAAACTGTCCCATTCTTGAATATGAGGTACAAATTTGTGAAAATAGTTGACGATACACCAGGTGATATTTCAGTAAGCGAGGTTCTTGTATGAATAATTATCTAATATGTTATTCAATTTATGTGCATCGAATTTTATTGGATATATAACTTTAAAAAAAAAAAAAATATTTTCATAGATTATTGACATGCTGGGGGCTGTAACTGTTTTGGTGCTGTGGTAGTATGCTGAAGTTTGCGGGTTTCAACCGGGAAAGTTTGGTAGATTTGTCATGATGCAAACACTCGTTAGTGTGAATGATGTACGTGGAATTTAAGACCCCGTTGTATGTAGAAATTCTCGTGAAAATTATATTACTACTACAGTCTAGCCAAGGTCGTCAGAGCTTTAATTATGGAAACTGGGAGTCAAAATTACTTGTATCGATTGTTGTACGGAATATATATGGTGTCATTCTAAAAATAGATACCGGATACTGGAGAATGTACCAGGTAGGCAAACAATTTAAGAGAATAAACGAATGGTTCTAAACCAAAGTATAATTAGTCATAAAAAGTGAGAAATATTAGCCAGCGTAGTACTATTGCAAACCCATAACCTTAGGCACAAAGACTGTAAATTTAAACATCATTTTTGGCAAACCAACCTTCACCTGCAATTTACCCATGCACTCAGCCATAGGAAGAATTATATTATAGATGTATAATCAATATTAAATTAAAAAACACAATATTTCTAACTAATAATATATTTGTAGACAAACGAGTAACCACTTATTTATAAATGCGATATATAAACAATTTAATCAATACTTTAAGCAGCATGCTTGATCTTTGTGCAGAATGGGGCTACGCTGCAATCTCAAATGTTAACATTCTTGAAAGAGCGCAAAACTACATCATTAGACAAACCACTATGGCCCGATGGTTCGTGAGAAGCGATGACCTCAGGTTTTCGTTAAACATTACAACCATTCGGGAATTCATGAAGACAATTTCAATAAACTTCTTTACAACATCGACCTTATTGACAACAGAACTCTCCGTGAGATTGAATTCTACGATCCTGATCCCTATTTTAATAGACCCCGTAATATCCTACTATAATTATTTTTATTCTAAATTCTTTTAATTTTAATTTTTTCCATCGTTTTCTCAAAGTAATTTCTCCGAGCATCTCATCCCTCAAATTGGAGGCGACGTGCTCGACAATAGGGAGACAGGCTCTCGCCCTCCCCGACTCTGATAAAATTTTTCATTCACTGACCTTTCTCCAACTTCGTTTACACCCACTAACGATTCGCAGTTCGATGATTGGACGAGCGCACTGTGCTCCTAAACAGCTTATATATTCATTTTTCCACCACTACCAGTCGGACGGGCAACGTGCCTGGTTCTCCCGTTCGCCGAGCTTGCTGACCTACCATTTTCGACTAATTTGACCAAACGCTAGACTCCGGTGTTGGAGTTAGCCGCGGTCGACACAGCTTTTCCACACTAGTAACTACACACCCAAACGCAAAAAAAATGAGCTGCAGCATTTTTCTTAATTTTATTATTTCTATAGGTCGCAATCTAATGTATATAATTAATTTTAACTGTTTTCTTTATTTTCTTCACTTTAATATTTTTACATCACCCACTAATCATGGCAATTGAATATAACAATGCTCTACTAAAACACAGGATATGTTATTAAGACCTAGTCAGAGATCAAGTACCCCATCGACCATTCTACCGTTCTACCGCATGATCTTAAGGTGACTACTTTACTTTTAAGGCTTCTGATAACGAAACCAATGATATGTTTACAGTAAATGTCATTAGATTTTTTGTCTTTGACATGCTTACGTTTTAGCTTAAAAGAAATAGATGCTATTTTTAACAAATGATATAAAAAAATTATTTTTCTGAAACCCTAGTTTTTAACCCTAAGTGTGTGAAGAAAAATCCTATACTAATTGTGTGAAGAAAAATATTTTTATTCATAAGAAGTATGCCTTTCTATAGTAGAAATGATCTCTTCAACTCGTCTTGGTAAGGATTCCACTAGTGAAGTGCACATGTTCTTAAATTCATCATCGTGGAACCACAATTTTACAGCACTTTTCATAATTTGTTCTGTTGTCCTAAAACTCATCCTAACTTAATGAGAATTTGTCATTCATTCTCAATAGGACTTAGGTCTGGTGCATTACCAGGCAAATTAAGCACTTTTCTTACTATCCTGCATAAAAAAGTCTGGATCAATATTGAATTGTTACAAAAAGCTAAATCACGTTGAAATGTTTTGTCAAAGTTTTCCATTGTTTGAACAAATGAACTGCTTAATACTTCTATGTATTTGACATAATTCATTATGCATTTAAATGGAAGCTTCCAGTGCCATTTTTTGTGAAAAAAACCCGAAATATCTGTTAGTAAGGGGATTTGTCAGATTGTTAAATATGGTCTATCAGCAGAGTTTTAAATGAAACGTATCTAACTACACTTTATTTGTGTCCCTGGACAAACAAATGCGTTCCATCACTGAAAATCTCTTTCTTCTAGTCGTTAACAGTCGAATATTGGCATTTTTTTGCCTGTGTTAAATGTTTTTTTATCATTTTCCGAGTTAGAGATTGCTTTTTCCGCGGTCTTGATACCTTATAGATAATTTCAAGAACTCTTAGTCGGGGTTCTCAGTTCAACATCATAATCCAATATATCCCTTCGAAGGTCTGTGGCTTTCTTGTTTTGCTATTTTTATTAGAATTTTATCAATGTTTAGAATAATTTTCCTTTTCAACCCACATTTTCGTTTTCATTTGGAGACGATGATCAAAAAAAAAAAAAAAAATTCTTAAAATTCTCGAATCATTTTTGATTTCCCAACGCCAACTACCATTATTAAATCTCTCACACTCATAGAAGTGTGCTCATTAGAAGTTTTTATTTTAGAACGTTTCCTCGGAGTAATATCCATCTCTGACCAAGCAAGAGTAACACGAGTTACTTGAAACGCAAAATTATAACCACCAGCTACCACACTGATAGCTCACAACTGAAGTACTAATGAAGTAAAACCATTCAAGCAAGAAATTTACAATCAAGGTCGAGCCGTTACACTACTCCTAGGCAGATATAATCGATTGAGGTTTTTCCGCGCATAACTGGTAATAACATACCAATTCATACAAGACAAAAATGTTTGTCCCAATTAATTAGGCAGTATTGTATGTCTTTAAAATTAAATTGTGTTTTTATACTATTCATGAGTATATTGACTCTGCTACAATATTCAAAAAGTAAATTTACTTATTCTGTATAAATTATATTTATACTCAAAAATGAAATAACATTTTGGTTTATGTATGCACAAAGTGAAAGAAATGACTATATTATACCTTTTAAGCTTTTGTATAATATCATTGTCATATCTTGTGTTTCTGAAATAATAAGATGCATTGTATATTTAAAAATAAAATTTAAGAAATTCTGAAGTATTCATTATTTTTTTTTACAAAATAATCGCAAATCCATTAATTATTTATATATTTTACTCTTAAATAACAGGAGAACAATTGGATGTGTACGCAATAATTTAAACTACAATCAAATATTGCAGGCACACACACAAATTAGCTAAAACAGCACTCTACAAACATAATGATTTTAACAGGCATTACGTTTCTCAAAGGTGCATGCCTCTTTGACATCAGAACTCAAATCCATTATACTGCAGTAATACCTTGGCCACTAAGTGGGTATTATAGCTCCATGGATAGAATAACCACAGAATAGTTTTTAAAATGAATGATGCATATATTTTCCCTTCTATTTTGCACATATCCCCTTACTATTTTAGCAATATTAAACCCAAAGGTGAGTTTATTTCATAAAAAAGGAATTTATCTATATATACCTTTGGGAGAATTGTGTGGTTCTTATTAATGGAAATAGTATATCTCGTAATGTATAATGAATCTCATACATTTAGACAACTGTGTGAGACAGTATACAATCGAAGTCTAACTCATTGATGAAGTACAATATCCCCCTATGAGTATTTGGAGAGTAATGAAAATTGGGGTATTTGTGGTTCCAATATATGTCTAGCATTCTGTAAAAATCGTGTAGCTTCAAGGCAGGCAATAGAGTGTTAACTCATTGAATTTTTTTCGACCAATAGCAGACGAGTCTCTCGTCCACTTATTTTGAAGGATTTGCATCACACCGGATGTCTACTAAACAATTTCCGTAGCCACACCCCTTCTTGTTTTCAGTCCACTAATCAGGAAGCTCCCTTTGAATCTATGCCTCTCCTCTTCACGGCCCAAACTAATTTCAATATGGGATGGAGGAACGCGTCAAGTTCCATTTTGCTGAGATAGCAAGCGTTCAAAGATCGAGTAGGAAACAGCACTGACATTCGCCGCATGCAATATGCTACGAAATTCAGAGCTTTTTGACTTCGAGAAGGGTGTAATTGATGGATTTAATACAAAATAATTGCCTATCTTAGAAGAGAGGACATATCTTAAGAGCGGAGAGGACGTTAGGAGTTAAACATTCAATCTGCCATTTTTAATCTTTTGAATTATTAAAATTAGGAAACACGCACAATTAGATTTTTAATGGGATTTGTCTATTTCAAGTACTGATATCAATAGAATTATTTGAAACAAACTATTTAAAGTATTTAAATACATAGTTGAGGAAATATTTTCAAATTATAAAATAACTCAAAGTAATAAAATATTAAGTTTGTTTTTTAATGTAATTATGGTGCCTAAATCAAAAAAACTTATAATTGCAAATTTGGACAAATATATTCTACGAGATATTTTATGCGATGTACTTGCAGCATGTTATCGAAGTAGTCTATTTTTCTTGAAAGGTTTCTGATAGAGAAACCGGCAACTTATTAAATAGCCCAGTCATCTTAGTCACACAAAAAAGGGTTAACTGCGGAATGAGAGATAATAAGCTGAAAACTTGTATAGACCTTTATTTTGTTATTCTAAATGTTGTCTCAAAAGTCTCATAAAAGCTCGTGTCCGCGTCTTAAGATGTCAAAGGTCAAAAAATTGGTATTTTTGCAAATATCTCGTTTCCTATGGTTTTAATGTTATTTACATTTATTATAAATATCGTAGAGAATAAAATTTTCTATAACTTCAATTTAAATATTTTTTTTTATACATCAAACCGCTTTTGAAATAAAGGGCGCTGAACGCGCAATGGTTGGCGCAACAGCAGAGTGGTCAAGTTACAATGAAAGGCAAGATTTTTGAAATTTAGCTGGAATTTCTAACATAAATTTTGAAACTTATGCAGTATTTTTTTCCATAAATAGGAATGTACTCCTTTAAATTTGATGATTTGTGTGGGTGTGGTATTGGAGCACACATTTTTCAAACGAGTTTTAACACCAGGCATTTATTCCACCAAGAGTCTCAGGCAATTGCTTTTAACTTGAACTAGGTCAGTAAATTATATGCTGGAAACAGTGCAACTCTTATACAGACAGCATATATTCACAACAACAATAACGAAATTTAAAATACAGGGCGATTCATAAAGAAGTATACACTTTCCAGATGAGTGTGGGCTGTCAGTTATAATCAAAGACAGGTACCACGTCAGTGAACGCTAAAGTGGATGAACTTTCAAAATACGTATCTAGTCCCTGACAGAACTGACGTAAACAACAGGGGTGTGTCACGCGATTAATCAGTCAAAATAGCGATGTCTACAGTGGAAGACTCTTTTTGTGATATTTAGTTTACTAAAATGGAATCCACAAATATTGTGCAATAAGAGCATTTGTCACGATTTGGAAAGAACGTACAGATAGAAAGTCTATCCCAAAAGGTATACAAAAATTAAAACTACAGACGGTTTATGCAAAAGCAAAAGTCATGGACTCTCCTAAAATTGCGCATTACAGCAGCTTTTTTGAAGTCGATTATTTAAAGTTGAACTATATAGACATGATTTTGAAATCTTAATTTAAGATACAGACGTCACAGATAAGTTACAGACTGGTTTAAGACATGATTTTGCCTCATTTTTTGCTCCGTTAACGAAACAGCGAGGATCCGTTACTGATAGGTTCTGTGGTCAAGACGTAGATCCATTAACCTAAACTACTCTGTTTAGTTTTGAGCTCGGTGCTACCATATAAATATAGTTCCTTCTTTTTAATCTACGAGTTTCAAGCAGATTTATATGGTATTAGAAATTTTTTACTGAATTAATAGTCTTTATGTGTGTTACCTTAAAAAAATGGACACGGTACTTGCTTTGAATTTACAAAATAAAAACAATCGCGGTAATTCAAATCCTTCAAATTATTAGAATTGAAAAAAAATATATTTCCTTCGGAACCACTATTTCAGTTAAAAAATGAATTTAGTGATATGTTTGATCTACAATAATAAAATAAACTTGCCTTTGAATATTGCAAAAATATTTATTTTGAATCAGAATTAGGTTCAATATCAAAAAAACAGTACGCAGTAAGTCTTGAGCAGAAAATTCTCATGCACAAGTATAACCACTCAAAATGGTTAAACTGTGGAAATAAATTCATTGGGATTTTTTATTTCCATATCTGAAGCTTTTTTGGTTCTAGATTCATTATCTTGAAAGGTTTCTGTTAATGAGACCATACGGATGTTTGAACTACAGTTTTCAAGAGCTATTTCTTTTAGCTTGCGTACTCCTTCCCAATGTATGCAACGTAATTAGAAAATAATTTGTTCTTTTTGTAAATTCATTAAACGTGCGTTTTATTTATGGGGATGAATCCTGCTTCAAATGAGGTTCCGTTGTATTGCATGAGATAGAAGTCAACTTAGTGAAGATTTAAAATATTTACGTTAACTTGATGAGATGGATCAAACACAGAAGAATTCTATCAGAAACTGTCCCATTCTTAAATATGAGGTACAAATTTGTGAAAATAGTTGACGATACACCAGGTGATATTTCAGTAAGCGAGGTTCTTGTATGAATAATTAGCTAATATGTTATTCAATTTATGTGCATCGATTTTATTGGACACATAACTTTTAAAAAAAATTAAAATATTTACTTAGATTATTGACAAGCTGGGTGGTGTAACTGTTTTGGTGCTGTGGTAGTATGCTGAAGTTTGCGGGTTTCACCCGGGCCAGTTTGGTAGATTTGTCATGATGCAAACACTCGTTAGTGTGAATGATGTACGTGGAATTTAAGACACCCCTTTAGTGCCCGTAGTATGTAGAAGTTCTCGTGAAAATTATATTACTAGTACAGTCTAGCTAGGGTCGTCAGAGCTTTAATTATGGAAACTGGAAGTCAAAATTACTTGTATCGATTGTTGTACGGCATATACTATGGTGCCATTCTAAAAATAGACACCGGATGCTGGAAAATGTACCAGGTAGGCAAACAATTTAAGAGAATAAACGAATGGTTATAAACCAAAGTATAATTAGTCATAAAAAGTGAGAAATATTAGCCAGCGTAGAACAATTCTAATCCCTTGACCTTAGGCACCAAGACTGCAAACTTAAACATAATTTTTTTTGCAAACCAACCTTCACCTGTATTTACCCTACACTCAGCCATAGAAGAATTATATTATAGATGTATAATCAATATTAATTTAAAAAATACAATTTTCTAACTAATAATATATTTGCAGACAAACGAGTAACCAACTTATAAATGCGAAATATAAAAAATTTTATCAATACTTTAAAGGGGAGTTGGAAAGCTAAAATCTTCTTTTTTTGATATTTTGAGATTTTTGCATTTTCAAATTCTATAGATTTTTAACCTTTTCTAAAAATACCTTACTTTAACCTCTAGGGCAATTAGAAGCCCTAAAAATCAAATTTAAAAATCGTTCAAATTGGGCCACGCCCACTTAAATTGCGAAAAATGTAAACAAAAGTACTTCGTATTGTTTAAAAAAAGTTGAATGTCTGATAAAAATCAAAA
>BMAO01002701.1:0-16089 GCA_019973975.1 Trichonephila clavata
TTTTTTATTTTGTATGTTTATGGCTCGAATTTTTTAAAACATTTTTCCTTTAATCTAGAGTAGGGTTGGCCAACATTTTTCGGAAGAGTGCCAACATCAGATCACAAATACTTATGCGTGCCACTTCAACTTTTCCAACCAAAAAAGAGTACGGAAAGGTGAAAAAATGTTACTTATAGGCTTGTTATGGAAATTTTAAAGTGAATAGGCCATTTTTTATGTAAATGTAAATAGTAGAAATTTAAAAATAGTATAATAAGTACAATCGTATTTTTTAGTGTGTGTTTGCACTTTTTGCAGGTTCACAAATCAGTTAGGTTAGAAATAAATAAAAAATGAATATCTGAAGCATTATTCTATTAATAATTATTAAACAGTCAGTGTGGTTTTTTAATTCGTAGTTTTTTTTCCACCATTTCATTTATATTAGGATTAGTTCTCAATATGTTTACAAAATTAGGTTGTTTAAGTTGTGTATTAGTAAATTTTTAGCGATATTTTGATTTTATTATGTTCTTGAGAGAAGATATCTGATCAATTAGGGAAGGAAAAGTAAAATATTTTCTATTTAATCTTATTTTTAAACGTCTCATAGTATTGGTAATAAAAGCTAAATCCCAAAGCCTCTTTTTAGCTCAAAGCTAAATCCCCTTTTATGTAGTAAACACTCAATGGACAGCTCATTGTTTTCTTCCAAGTACTTATTATCATCTTTTCTAATTTTTTGATTTTAGAATATGTTTTCGCGTGCCACTGTTACAGCTCAGCCGTGCCACGATTTGGTCTGCGTGCTGCGGGTTGGCCATCCCTGATCTAGAGCATGAATTATATCACCCTGATTTAATTCACAAAAAAAAAAAACATGCAAAGAAGGGTTAAGCTTTTGAGTGTTCGGCTCATATCGGTGACTTTCTGATGAACTGACTGGATAAGTTGGAAATGGCAAATTTTACGTCAAGAATTAACCCTACATACTTATATTCAGATACTTAGGGCAGGGGTGAGCAATTGTTTTGGTTCGAGTTCCACATTGTTGAAGCTCAAGATACCGGAGGGCCACACCCTTTCAAAATGATTGTATTCATTAGCTAACTTTGCATCTCAGAAAAGGTATAAATGGTACCAAAATATCAATAAATATAAGTTAAATTCAACAGTGACGGGTTTTTTTCTATTTACAGTAGAGCATCGTTTATCCGAATGTTTATTATCCGGGAGCATCAAATATCTGAACCAAAGTCCGGATACGTTTTCGAACAGTGCAATGGTCAGAAGTTGTTTCTTGTGAGTCCAAAATTATCGGGAAACCCCAAGGTGAGGGATATTTCGGGAATTTCAGTTGTGTGATTTGGTAAATATCCGTTCGAAATATTAGGTCAGTTTGTTTAAAAGAGAGGGGGTGTATACGTGCTCTTTTGTTGATGTAGAAACCTGGATGGCATGGGATGCAGAAGGCTGGGGATTTCAAATGCTAAATGATGACGAGATTGCGACTTCCGTGCAAGAAGAATCCGACCCTGTCGACGATGAAACTAATGAAGACCTGGACAAATTGACGCCTTTCTACGTTAAAAACGACTATGGAGTGGTACGAACAACAATCCGAGTGCTGTCATACTCATCTACTGCTGCTGAAGAGAACCAGAGACCTTGCATTGAAAAAACGAACTTGTACAACAGTACAGCGAAAAATAAGTGATTATTTTTCCCCAATTAAGGTAAAATTGCGACAGGTTTGCACCTATTTTGCTTTTTTATCAAGCACATTTCCCTCATGTGATGATTTTCAATATTTGTGTAGTGTCCAGTATCATATGCTGCATGAATCGCGTTCAGTTTTAGGTTATCCGAACGGTATCCGGTCCCAATTGATTCGGATAAACGACGTTCTATTGTATTGTGCTAGTTTCATAACTGAGTGACAAGCATATTTCATTTTAGAATTCTAGTAGAAGTGGAGAATTTTGATGAGTTGATCCGAGAAACCAAGTCGCACCAATTTAGAAACAAAACCATCATGCTAAAATTGAACAGAATTTATTCTTTAAGTATTCAGAAAAGACATATTTCAGAAAACCTTATGTTTGTATATGATGTTAATTTGAGAATATATTCATCTATTTATTTAACCGTGGTTAGGTATAAATATAATTTATACTGCTCTACGGTCAGGGACGTCTTAAGACTTCTTGAGGCCCTGGACACCTCTACACAAATGTAGGCCGCTGAAAAGTAGACAGTGTATAGCATATGTTGTCAAATACTCGTACAAACAATAAACCGAATCAAATAAATGTACATGACTCACAATTGCACAAACCGAATCGACCGATTACCGCCTTTTGACTGAATGAGTAATAATGGTGTATGGTGGTAAGCTTAGACCTGTACGTGGATGACGGTCATCAAATGACATCGTCCGAAATTCCTCACTTTTCGCAGAATACAACCGGAAATAGCATTTGGCTGTTGAAATTATTCGAATTATAATGTTATTGAAGCTCAGTCGAGAACGTACGAGACGAGGCCGCCCATTTTGGCCGAGGCCCAGTTGACCCATGCCTGTCTACGGTTAAGAAATGGTTATGTTACTTTATTTCTAATAGTTTAGAAATACCTGATATTCATTTCAAATACGAGGGTCGTCAAGAAAATAATAACTATTTAGTTATACAAAATGAAAAACACAATATTTATTGCAAAAAATAATCATGTTACACATCAGAAGCTTCCTTCACTTTTCTATATAATCACTTTCTACATTTAAACTTTGTAGTATTTGTTCACACGCTTCAAAATTCCTTTTGTCTCCAGCGCATTAAGCCATGTAGTGATCACTGATTTTTTAACTCTTCATCACTTCCAAAACGTTTACCACTCAGAAACTCTTTCAGCGTAGGGAAAAGATGGTAACTGCAAGACCCGGAGGATCGGTCTTTTGTTTGAATGTTGTGAACACCTGGCTTAATGAACTGACAGAGGAAATGTATAACAGGGATTCTGAAGCTCGGGACAAGTACGATAAGTGTTTAAATGAAGCTGGAAATTATATAGGCATTGAAATAAGTTTCAGATGTGTAGCAGAATTCATTTTTGCTATATATATATGTGTTTTTCCTTTTGTATCATATTTAACTATCTTTACTTTCTGGATGCCGCTTGCATGCAAGTACTAGCGAGTTTTCAGCACAGGTAAATTGAAAAATGTTTGCATCAAAATGAAAGTTTATATATAATTTCTTTATTATTATTTAATATTTAGATAATCTTTTGAATCACTTCAAATTAGACTCTAAGGAAAGAACGATTTCATAAATAAAGTGGTAAAGTGAATTATGCAAATACAGTCGAACCTCTATTTAGCGAACCTTTTCTTGAAACAAGAAAATTTTACTATTTTCTTTGTGAAATAACCCCATATGGCGAAGTGCATTTTCTCTATAACGAACTTTTCCTCTTGTAATATGATTTTTTTTCACCCTATTTTCAAAAAAAATATTCCAGAAATTATTTTCATTATTCTTTCTTTTTAACACATTTTAGGGTGATTAGTAACCTTGAACTGGTATTACCCGGGGCCTAACTCACCTAGAGCAATGAAATAGCCATAATATTTCAATCATAAATCATTCAATATTTCAAACTCAATAAAACGAACAGATTTTATCAGTAGCTAAATTTAAGGATACAAGTGGTAGTGTATGCTTAAAATTACTGGTTATAAAATAATGTACGTTTAAAATTACACAAAGCGTAAAATTATAAAATGACTTTAAAAAATTAATTAGTTTTAACAGAAAATTATTTTTTAAAGTTGAAAATACAGAGTATTCCTGGAGAATGTCTTTTTCTTTTTCCTTCTTGTTTTCCTTTCAGATTTCTTTGTGATGGGTAAGATATATAGAATGAATAAGTATTAATTTTCAAAAAAAGTGTGCATAATTACTTTTTCAAAATAATATATAGTGTTTATGAATTTAAAATTTGTTTTATGTAGTTTTTAAAGTATATTACAAAAGATGATTCTCTGTTTAACGAATTTTCCATCTAACGAACTTTTTTTGGGATTTAGCATCTTCCTTAAATAGATGTCCAATTGTTCATATACATGAATTATGATATTTCCCGGGTTCATCTGGAGGAAAAAAAATGTTACAATGAAGAATTTAAAAGAGGATTCAAAAGTAAGTTGGTTTCTATTAATACTTATTTTAATCAAAACAAAAAATCTTCAGGATGAAGTTGGTATTATTATTCAATATAAATTTCAAGCAATCCCTTCTAGGTATACTTTTTTTTCTTCTAAATTGTTGCTAAAAACAAAATGAAATTACGAATCTAAAAATTGAAAGGAAAAGAAATATATGTTTTATTTTACAAGAAATATCACTGATGAAAGATGTTTGAAGTTGCTGTTCTTGTGACGATATGAATTTTTAAAAAAAAATCAACTATCATGTTTTCAATATCCTTTAATAACTTGATGGTGCTGCCATCTGTCGATGGTATTATAATCAATTAAAAAGTTTCCCCCAAATAATTTGCATTGGGGGGGGGGCAGAAATAAGTTTATGGCTGCTTCAAAATTTCAGTAAAGCTCCATAAATTATTTTAGAGAGCGATACAAGAACATTTTTTTTGTTTTGAATTTCTATAAGACGCAATTAAAAACCCACACAAGCACTTAAATTTATATACATGTGCTGTAAATAATAAAGAAAAAATCCACTCAAATTTTAATTTCTTAAGAAGCAGGTTTAATACTGTTTTTTAAGTGGACTAATGAGGTCAATTTGTACAATTACGGGGGAAATTAATTTGGACTCTGAAAAGTAAATTAATATTTATCCTATTTTTAAAAATAACTATATTTATTATTTAAAAGCAACATACGCAAAATTTAATACTTATATTGCTAATTTGTGCGGTTAAAAATAAGGTCGAATTGCAGCTTTAGTGTACATTATTATTGCATTCAATACATTGTATTTATTTCGGGGGAGGGTGCGATGAAAATTATGATTGAAAATTGGGTTGCTAATATTGAAAGTTTGAAAAGCACTGATTTAAAATGATATACTTTAAGAATTATAAAGCTACATTTTATAGGCATCTTTAATATTAAGTTTTTTTATAATTTCTCCTTTCTTCTAAATGTATTACCGTGTTGATAGAGAAAAAGACAAATTTATTATAATTTTGGTTAAAATTTTTCTAGAGATTTCGTTTGCACATCTTTTTCAAATTAACCTAAGTCTCAATTGTTCCTTACAACCAAGTGTGGAATTTGAGGGAGTGGAGAATATATTTATACTCTGTCTTCTTTTTTGACAATTTTTATAAGACCATTGTGTCTTTTCAAATCCCGTTAGTAAACAAACGGCTGTAGTAACTTTTTGTAGTGACCTAATCACTATCTTATCTGATCAATATTCCTGACTGCTGTAGCCAGAGTGGTCGAAGTTTTCGAATCTGAGGTCAAGTCCTGATGACCTACAGTATAAAATTTTTTGATACATATTAAATTAGTCGATTCTAAATATTTACATTGGCAGGGAATACAATTTACTTTCATCTCGATTATTAAAAACATCTGAAAATTTCTGTAAATAAAAATTTTAAGTTGATCTAAATTTGTAACCCATTTTTTGCTTTTAAAGTGTTTGTACGGTTCAAATAAATATGCATTAAATAGCTTTTAAATTGACTTACTGAGCTAATTTTAAGTGAATTTATTCATTATAGTTAATTTCATTATTTACTAAAAGTAAATGGACTGAGAATTACTAGAAGAACAGATTTTATAATTTAATGCAGATATTTGTGATCTGCGCTTACAAGAAGCCGACTATTAATAATTAAAAGTATATGATTTTTACGTTGAAGCTAATAATTATTTGAATTACTATAAACAAATATCGTATTTCGCTTGAATGTTTCCTAATAATGTTACTTTTTACCGGTAAGTTATTCCCAAAGAAAAATATGGAGTAGAAATTGTGTTTACGATTTGGCAGAAAATTTATTTTGCTAGAATTGCTTACGGTTGTCACTTGTAGATGGCGCTACGGTTGATATCTTAACGACTAGGAGATTTTATCATCTGAAATTTTTTAAAAAGTTAAGTAAAGTTATTTTTGTTTATATCAAACTTGAACAGTGGATTGAGTTGTTTATTTGAAAATCATTTTGAATTTCTTTTATAAATAAAACATCAACAAGAATTATATTTACATTGCGCAGTTTACATTATCAAACACTTAAAACATAATAAATGTAAGAATTGGAAAAAAGAAACCGTTAGAAGAGAATTGCATTAATTACACTTAACAATTCAAACTAATTTAAAATTTTGTCAGCCGTTTGCTATTATTTTAGGAAAGAACAGCCAAGATTTAGATACATGAGCCGGTTTCGAATTCTGCTTCATAATGGTAAAAATCACAGCTAGTGGGGACTCACAATGATACTATTGTTGCTAAGAGTTAATATTTTTGTTCCAATTTTATCCATTTTTTTTACTGCATTGTTTTCTTTTTTAAAAGATCGCGCAAGCCCAGTAAGAAGGTGTATGTGTCATTATAATTTTTGGTTTTGGACAGATTCTCCAAAGCCTGGAAAATTTCCCGGAATTTGAGGTTATGTTTTGAAGTTCTGTGATGTAATACCGCGAAGTATCCGGAATTTATGTTGGAATCGGAAGAAGGGGGAATCCCTTTGTCTTCAGTGGAATTATTGACGGTAGACACAAGGATCTCCTCTCGTGGTGCCATCTGGTTGTTTATTTCGTTACGACAAACGCTTGCATAGCTAACGTTAGCCGTAATAGGACGAGCATTTGGTTGTTTTTAATTTCTTTATTAATTGCTTTTTCTCGGTTTCGGGAATTTGTTACATTTACGATGTGATGCGACGTGCCTGTGATCGTCGCAACTTATGCAATGTGGAAGCATGATTTTTTCTTATTGGAACTTTAGACACCGGGATGCCATCCTGCAATTTTTAGAAGTATGATAGAAGTAGTTGCAGTTAAAGCACTGTGTGACGCCCGGTTTCTTACGAAACGGTCGAACATTTTTTACATTTAAAGATTTTAGGGGCGTCCTCGGATGTTTTGACTTCGACCATGAAAAATGGAAATGGAGCTTTGTTTGAGAATTTGCGCAATTGCTCGATTTTCACAAAGTTAATCCCCTGTTCCGCAAGGTCGGACTCGATGTGGGCGACGTCTGTATTTGCCGGGAACTCTTTAATCACTACCTTAATACCCTTCGACCGTGGAAACAGAGTGAACCAGTGTTGGCGGTGTCAGGGTGGTTTCACTCCTCGGAGGTATGCCACCTCCCCCCCCCCCCCGCTGTGTCCGATGTGCAGGGCCTCACTCTGCCAAGGATTGCACCTTGGAATTCGACGCTCCCATGAGGTGCGCAAACTGCTCGGGCGAACATGCGGCAAATTGGCGCCGCTGCCCCAAAACACCCGGCTAACGCCAAAAAGGGCCGCAACTCGAAAAAAGGGCCAAATAAAAACCAGGGCAAAAACGCGCAAATTGCGCTGAAGAAGCCTCAGGCACCTCGTCCAGACGTCTCGAACGCGCGACGGGTCAGCCCAAATCTGAACTACAATACTGTAGTTCAAAACAAAATTCCTCGACCACAGGAGCACCCCCACCCCACTCCCCACTAGTGCATCCTCCCGTTTGCCGGCCCCTCGCAAAGATGCCAGCATAAATGCCGGCCTTCTTAAAGACCTGCTTGTCCTCATAGAAGATACGCAATGTATCGACAAGCGAGTCTTCTGCAGGGCGTTCAAGGAATCCTTACCTGCACTCCGCGAGGCATCTGCGGACGTAGACAAAACCTACGTAATTTTCGAGCCTATTGCAGCTTCGATCCTCCCCGGCCTAACTTTCCCAGCCCACGTGCAACATTCTCTAAAAAATTGGTTTCTGGAACGCTTGTTCCCTGCGGAAAAGAATCAGGAAACTCGTGATTTTGTTCACGAGCAAAACTTGATTTGTTTTTGGTCCAGGAAACCTGGCTCGAGCCAGGCATCAACCCTGATCGCTAACTATCGCCTTTTCAAAGACGATAGAGTCAGCATTTTCATCTCAGACCACAAGGCGCACCGCTATTTATTGTAAAAACGAGATCGTTCACCACAGTGTCCCCTTCCCGCTTTGCAAGGAATGGATGCCACTGCGGTGCAAATTAAAATTAATAATTTCCCACCCATTAATATTATCTCGGCGTACGTCAGACCGATCGCACGCCTAAATTTCCCTTCGGAGGATTTTAAAAAAGTTTTTTAATTCTGGAAATAATTTAATTATTGCTGGTGACTTTAATGCAGCTCACACGAGCTGGAACAATCCCAGGTCGACTAGATACGGGCAACAGCTGCTAAAACTAACTAGCAGTCTTAGGGGAGCGAAAGTTGTCGCCCCCAAACCTTCACGCACGCTCCCAGACCGGGGCGTCGCGGCTCTATCATCGACCTGGCTGTGCTTAAACACATCCCCTTTAATTTCAGTATCAGAGTTGTTAACGATCTCAGCTCTGATCACTACCCGTTATCCTTGAATTTAATCTAAATACCTCCATAATTAAAAATCCAGAGCAGTTAATTACTAATTGGAACAATTTCAAGTATGTTTTAAGTAATAAACCCCTCCCTCTATCTACCTCACCAGCAATGAAAATGTAGAATTGGCCATCGGCCAACTCAATCAAAAATTTTCCGAAGCTTTCGCTGAGGCTTCAAAACCTAAATTTAATACTCCTCCGAAGTTTCTCTCCCCAGAAATTAAAACCAAAATTCATCAGCGAAACCGGCTGCGGAAATTTGGCAGAGAAATAGATGTCCCGATTCATACTCAGAATTCCGTAGCCTCAGTCGTGAGATAGCAAAGGACATCCAACACTTTTCCCACTCTCGGTGGGAAAAACACATTGAGGAATTATCGCCTCTTGACAACACTCTTTGGAGGAAAGCCTCCCTCTTACGTAAGCCTTTTCAAGCCATTCCCCCCTTGTGGGGGCACTAGGCAGTACGGCTATCACTCCTATTGAAAAGGCGGAAGTGTTAGCAGATAGCTTGCAGACCCAGTTTGAACCAAATCACGACGTTGGAGATGAAGACCTCATCCAACGCTCACACCACGAGGTAGAAAATTTCCTTTCTACCCATCACTCCCAAGAAATCGACCACACCACGCCCACGGAGATATTAAGTTTCATAAACAGGTTGAAGATGAGAAAATCCCCGGGCCTTGATCAAATTACTAATCGTATGCTTAGAAATCTACCTCTCAAATTCTTAATTTTCCTCACCTTCCTATGCAATTGTCTCTTAAAGCTAAATTACTTCCCCAATACCTGGAAAACAGCCGTGGTCATCCTATTCTGAAGGCAGACAAAAATGCTGACCTTCCTCAAAATTACCGTCCGATCTCACTCTTAAGTAGTCTGAGCAAAGTATACGAATTTATACTTCTCCGACGCCTGAATCAACACTGCACTGCTGCAAATCTACTGATACCCCAGCAGTGCGGTTTTCGTCCGGAATGCTCGACAGTTCATCAACTGCTCAGAGTCACGGAGTTGATTCACAGTGGCTACGGCAAGTACGAAGCCACGGGTATACTTTTTCTGGACGTAGCCAAAGCCTTTGATAAAATTTGGCACGATGGCTTATTAATCAAGCTCATACGACTTGATTTTCCGGCTCCCCTGATCAAGGTCATAAATAATTATCTTTCCGCGCGATCATTCAGAGTGAGAGTCGAAAAAACTCTCTCCTCCCTTCGACCAATCAGAAGCGGCATCCCGCAAGGGTCTCTGATCTCACCGCTCCTTTTCAACCTGTATGTAAATGATATCCCGCAAGCTAACTTCGTCCATTTAGCAATGTATGCGGACGACACTGCCATTATATCACAAGATAAGAGGTTTTTCCGTGGTAATCTCTAATCTTCAACAATACGTCACTTTGCTAGAGCTCTGGCTCACGGACTGGAAAATTAAAGTTAACGCCTCCAAAAGTGCCTGCCTCATGTTCACGAGAAGAAATCGATTACCAGTGGGCCTAACCCCTGTCACAATTTTTGGCCAACCCGTCCCCTGGGTAAATGTTTACAAATACCTAGGTTATTTTTAGACGCAAAATTAACTTTCGCCCATCATATCGAACATGCTCGCCAAAAAGCGAAAATGTTCATTCTATGCTCAAAAGGCTTGTCTCTAATAAGAGCAAACTAGCGATCAGGCACAAGGTTTTGCTCTTAAACTCTATCATTCGTCCGATCATGCTCTACGGCTCTCCCATCTGGGCAGCCGCGGGCATGTGTCATATCAGAAAGTTGCACTGGCTCACCAACTCAATTTTGAGGACAAATAGTCAGTGCTCCCTGGTTCATCAGAAATGAAGTCATTTACCGCGATTTAAATGTTTAAACCTACCCTTCCGTACATCCAACTCATCTCCAAAAAATTTTTTGAAAAAATTCCGCAAGTTCCAATGAACTTATCCAAAATCAGCCAGCTTACGACCCGGCTGTCTCCTCTTCACTTAAAAGGCCAAGGCCGTTCTAGATCAACAATTTGTAAATTTCCCCTACGCCAAAAGGAGTAGGGTCTAAAACCTACGTTAATTAATTTTGTATTTATTGCCATTTAATTCTGCTTTAAAATTTTTTTTTTGTTTTTTAAGATTCTGTAGAGTGAACTAGCGCGGCCCTTAAAGAGGCCCTTTAATTCCATCTTTGCGCCCAGTTCACTCTTTACTTTCTATCCCAGCCACCAGGTGGTAGCACGGGACATCTCTTTTTTAGCTTATGTTTTTTAATCTTTCCCCAGTCAAATCAAATTTGTCATCGGTTTCCTCTGGGAAACCCGGTACTTTTTACGACTGGATTTTTATTTTATTAGCCTTCCCTTTGTAAATGACTTCATTCACTCTCATTTAATTTATCGCGAGCTGACCCATCGCCCGTTCGCATCTGACATGACAAGTTTTTGTTCTCGGCATCGTGCAAGTTGGTCCCATTTAAAATTTTAATTATTTTTATTTCTTAAAATTTTTAATCTGCTTTAACTCTCCCATTCAAAATTTTTCATTTTCTCGGGAATTCTCACAGCGTCAGCTGTCCGAATCTCCCCTCGTACCGGCCGCTCTTTTTGAGTGTGCCTATTCTTGTCTTAGTAGAGTTCAGACACGGATTCTCTGTCCTCGTCCGTGCCCCCAAAAATACGCAGTCTGACCCAAGTTGAATGTGTTGCATCTTTGTGCATCCATTCGAATTTTGTGAGCTGGTGCTTTTTGATTAGTTAGCGATAGTTTTGAGTAAGACAGTGCTTTTTACGAAGGTTTATTTTTGTTCATTTATCCGTTTTTTTCGGAGTTTGACTACATACGAGGTGTGACTAGGCCTAGGCCGCACATCGACCGTTTTGGATTTTGAACGTGTTACCTTTCGGTTCACGTTCTACGATATCGACTAGGATTTCTCTCCCATTCAACCCGACCATGGAAACGTCCGCTCCCAGGACAGATGTCGCATCAACTCTGGTGAGTAATTTATTTTCATCTGACCCTATCTGTTTTAATGTTGTGGAAGCACACGAACAGTTAGATCGCGTCATTACATGCGCCGACTGTGAGGATCTCAGTGACGCTTTAGAAGATTATTAACACAATTAAAAATGCAGTCGGAATCGAAGACGACATTCACAAATTTAAATTAATTACGGAAGTACAATTTGTGGCGCTCAAAGCGTCTCGTAAATCCGTTAGGCTGCAGCACGCCGAGTTTGAGAAATACATAGAGGAGCTGAAAAAGCTCAATAGTATTTCAATACCCACTGCACCCTCTTCGCCTCAGGCGTCGAAGAGGAAACTTCAGAAGAAGCGAGCGCCGGTTTCTCCACCCCCAGGCACAGTAGGGAAAAACAACGCGCGGAAGAGAAGAATCTCGCCCGCAAAACAACACCCCCACCTCTCCTTCCAAGAAATTGGCTTCGGAGGAAGGGGAAACCTCTTCCGACGAGAGTAGCTCGGAGATGATCTCAGACGACATTCCCCCTGTTAGCGCAGTCAGCGCTCAGGGTACTGACGATAAAAATCGATCAGGCTACAGACGAGGAGAACGATGGCTTCACCACCGTCTCCCGCAAGAAAAAAATTGCCTCCATCGTTATCGATGTGAGCAGCAATACCACCGGGCTACTCGAAACATTGAGTGAGCATCTAGGTAGTACACTCGAGGGGCGATTGAGAATGGAAAGCTCAGGGTTTTCCCTAAGACTTTCAAGATCACAGGAAGCTCCAATCTTATATAGAATTAAGAAAATGCGGTCCCATACTTTCGAGATGGCCAATAACAAACAGCTCAAGGCTGTGATCCGAGGACTCCCAACTGATTACGATCAAAAGGAGCTCATTACAGAACTCACTGGTTTAGGGTTCACACCCAACCACGTTTCTATTTTAAAAAATAGAAAAACTAAACCAACATGCCACTTTTCCTGGTAGTCCTCCATAACAACATGGAACATAAGGAAATTTTCATATCTCAAACATTGGGTTTTTCCGAGTAGTGGTGGAACACCTGAAACAATCCAGTATGCCTCCTCAGTGCTATCGCTGTCAGGAGTTTTATCACCACTCGCGTCTCTGTAACAGAGCACCCAAGTGTTTAAAATGTAGCGGTGGCCATCTCACCGCAGAATGCAAAAAACGAACAAATCCCCAGCTAAATGCGCTAACTGCGGGGGACCGCATCCAGCGAATTACTCAGGATGCCCCAACAACCCTATCAACAGACCAACGAAAAAAACACAACCAATAAAAATATCTGGGCGGAGAAAGCAAAGGCGCGCGCTCAAAAGGCCACACCACAACAACAGCCCCAACGAAACACTTATGCTTCGGCAGTGGCAAAGAACACGAACAAAGTAATACTACAAACACATTTGATGCCAACGCGATGGTGCAACAAATGGCAATGATGATGACTCAGTGGGGACAAATGTTAGCAGCCCTACAAAATCAACAAAACAGTAATTAACATTCAACGCGTTTAATTGTGACAGTCTCAGGGTTTTCAGTTGGAATGCAAACGGAATTCGTAAGCATATTGATGAGCTAAAGGAAAGCATCATTTTCCATAACCCCGACGTAATCGGGTCCAAGAAACACACCTTCGTCCTCCGGACAGGTTCTGCATTCCAAATTACACTTGTCATAGAAGTGACCGCACAACACACAGAGGCGGTGGAACTGCCATTTTAGTTAAAAATTCAATTAAGCATCACGCCATTTTAGAAACAACTCATACTTTTGAAAATACAACGGTTTTCATCCAAATAGGCAACAACACGACTATTACTATGGCGTGTATCTATAAACCTCCACACGGCTCCATTAATGTTACCGAACTTAATGCTATCCTCAATCATAACAACAAAGCCTTTCTCTTCGGCGATTTTAACGCTAAACACTCGAGTTGGAACCCTGGTAGATGCAATTCCAATGGTAATATCCTTAGCTCTTGGGCCGTCGGCTCGTCTATTGATATTATTGCACCCGACACTCCAACACATTTCAATCATAATGCTCCAAACACTGTAATAGACATAGGCTTTGCAGTTAATTTCTCACACTCTAACGTGTTACTATTAATGAACTTAGCAGTGACCACAATCCAGTTTTTTCGATTTCGCTACTAACTTTCACTTACCACCATTACTACAAACACTTAATCTACTAACTGGATTAAGTATCAAGAAATTCTACACCACACCATGTCAGCAATCCTGCTATAGATGATTTGGACCAAAGCCGTTCAAATTTCAGCAGCATGGTCTCAGATGCTATTAATACTTCACTTCCACTAGAGTAATTAAAAACTACACACCCCCGCTTCCTATTAATATTCGAGAGCTTATTAAGCCAAAAATAGATTCAGGAAACTTTGGAATAACACGAGATACCCTCCCTATAAAGGAAGTAAATGCTCTCAACAGACAGATTAAGATAGAAATCAATGAACATAAAAACAGGACCTGGAAAAATTTTCTATTAACTTTAAAATACAGAAGATAATTCTCTTTTAATTTGCACAAGCGAATTACTAAAAAGTTTACTCCCATCCACCTCTCCATGGTCCGAGTGGGTTAGCATATACTGATTTCGAAAAAGCGGAGGCTTTTTAGAGACACCTTGGAAGTCACTTTTCAGGAAAACATTGAACCCTACAGTGACGAAAAGATAGAAGAAGTCGAAAATTTAGTGAATCACTATTTCGACAACTTCCCTAAACACAACACCACACCTCACTTCCCCCCGAAGTACGAGGCATTATTAAAAATCTTGCTAATAGGAAGTCAGCAGGCCCTGATCAAATTCCTAATGTAGCATTAAAATACCTTCCTATCAAAAGCCATTACACACTTAACTAAAATTTACAACAAAATGCCTCATTAAGTGTCACTTTCCTACACAGTGGAAAATAGCAATGTAGTCATGCTGCCCAAAGTAGGGCAAGATCACAAGTTCCCACAAGGCTTCAGACCAATTTCTCTATTAAATTGCACTGCTAAGGTTTTCGAGAGAGTAATCTTAAATAGAATTAAAAATCACTGCAAAGCCATAGATTGCATTCCCCCGGAACAATGCGGTTTCCGGGAGGGCCACTCCACTCTACATCAACTCATTAGAGTTACTAATATTATAAATGAGGGTTTTTTAAATAAGTTCTACACTGTCGGTGTTTCTTGGATGTCAAGAGAGCATTCGACAAGATGTGGCATGATGGCCTCACTTACAAATTAATTAAACTGCAGTTCCCTGACTTTTTTAATTAAAATGTTACATAACTATTTGCACAATCGAACCTTCAGAGTTCGTGTAAATAGCAACTTTTTCAAGACATTGGAATTGCCTTTCAGGCGTCCCTCAGGTTCTGTATTAAGTCCATACTTGTACAACTTATACACACATGATTTTCCCGATCACCCCACCGTCAGTACATGCTTATTCGCAGACGACTCTGCGGCATTGACCCAGGGTGTAAAACTCAGTTATACAATTAATAATATGCAACATTACCTCGACATACTCGAGAATTGGCTCACAGACTGGAGGATAGCTATAAATGTAGATAAATCTCAGCTATTGTATTCAGAAAAATGGGGCGTTATCGCCCCACAGACTGAACTCACACTCTTTGAAAACAACATCCAATGGGTCTCGGTTGTTCGTTACCTGGGTCTCTATCTAGATAATCGATTAACGTACAAACCACACATTGATTATCTCTCCGAAAAATTCTGGGGAAGAATTGCGCTGGCATCTCTTCTTATTGGGAGAAGGTCACCACTCTCCCTAGAAAATAAAGTCATCCCTTTACAAGCGCATTTTTGCGCCCAGTAATAACATACGCTTGCCCCATCTGGGCGCGGCGGCACCGACCCATACTAAACGATTCAAATTATACAAAAATAAAATTCTGAGAACCATAACTAACGCACCTTGGTACGTTAGGAATTCTGTCTTACACAACGACTTACACATGGAGCCGATCGATAACTAATCACTAAAACTGTCTAGAAATGTTTTAGAAGTATAGAAAATCACGACAACCCTTTAATTAAAGCACAAACATTGTTCACGTATTCTCATACTAAAGTTAACTTCGCATACAAGTCTTCAAATGGGAACTTCCACTGAAGCCTCCATAACTCAACAAAAAAACATTTAATTTATACACTGAACTACACCACAACGCTTCCGCAACTTGCTTTAAACTGGGTCATTTTGAGAATAATGACGTCATTCCCCATTTTCATCCCTGCGAACGCAGGGAACTTCGGCGTTTTTTCGCCCACGATGCTTCTTCCTCCTCCCTCCCCCACCGACGTTTTCTCCCGAAAGGGTTTATTCGTGACGGCTTTACCTCGTACATTTTGCCTCCCTCCGGGAGGCGTTATTCTTTCTAATGGTCTTTCTTTTTCACCCTATCTTCAGGGATACTGGGTATAAGCCATTTTTTGGCTGGGACCCGCCACATCTAATTTTCGTTTCGTTTCC